>UZAF01018871.1:3656-28845 GCA_900617895.1 Haemonchus placei
GGGGGGGAGGCAAGGAGGTACGGTTTCCCGGTTTCCTCATTTTGTCTGTCCTTTCCAACTTGTTCCCGGGACCAATTTTTCGGTAAAGTTTCCAAGTGGGTTGTATATTGTTCTGCTTCTGAATTTGGTAAATCTCATGTATCCGCAGAGCTCTCCTTTGTAGTCCTTTATGTTTCGGACCACTTCCATACGGTTGAAGTCGATAATCGTCCTACTATAGAAAAGTAGTATGAAGCTAAATGGTCCTACGTGGAAGACTCCTGATTGCTGTAGCGTAGAAGACGCTAATTATGCCTATTTTATGTGGCTAAATCTATTTTATTAGAATGTGTACCTCCTAGTGCCCTTCTCTGATATCGGGTCACCTTTTTCGTTGGATTTTGTAACGGTTTCAATTTTTATCTAATCCTGAAGCATGTTATCCCCGTTATAAAATTTTCCCTTTGCTCAATCTTTTGATATTAAATCCAGATTGAGCTCTTCTTCTCCTTTAATACGTACTGGTGGGACAGGTGATGCTGTTCAGCTGACTTCCATGGTTGGCACATCAACAGTCAGTAGAAAAAGGTTTAGTGCTTGTAGGATTGAAGAGTTAAATCTAGCATCCCATGTTCAATCTACTATTCGTCCCCCACCATACATTTTTTGACGTGTGCAAAAACGTTTCGAGCAGCGTGGTCTTGGCGTGCAGGGCACAGGATCCGATCCAGGGACCCTCGTGGCAGCTTACTGCTTTTATTATACCGACGCTTGTGAGTTCTAGTGCTCTAACTTTTTAAATATCTTGCAAATTAATTCAAAAAAGGCCTATCACACACTGATACGACCTTTTTTAATTTCGTTGATGTAATTACAGTGGATAGTCCCGACCAGACGACATCGAAATTACTTCGTCAGGCCCTCGGGCATCATTGCACACATGAGGAGGGCCTCTTAGCCACTCGCCCATGCGGGCAGTTTGACCAAGCTCGTTGACCCCTACACAAAGCATTGACTGTAAAGCACAACAGTGTTCAAAAGTGCTGCAGTCATCAAGGAAACTTTTTGATATGCCATTTAAACTGTGTATTTCCACTTTAGGGAGATTAACTATTAGGTACCCTCACAGTTCTATTGTATCAAGTAGCCTTTTGAAGTAGTTCACTCTGAAACGGAATAATTCCTTTTCAGAGGAGTTCTACATTGTTATTATTTTTTTCTTTTTATATTAATATACAATATATATATTATGACGTATCGGTTAATTGACATTAGACTAGACCTTCCACAACTTCTTTCCAGTTCAATAAATCATGATCAAAGTAGGATTTGTTTAGTAATCTGTCTTCGACATATCAATAGTACTGAAGTATAATTGTTAGAACCTGGTAAAGTTGAATTTTAAGGAAAGGATGGCTTGTTTACATGAGTAATACGATTATTTTTTTAATTTTCAATATGAATTCTAATTGTGATATTATATTCACACATTTATATTTATTTATACTGATAATTTTATTAGTGAATATTAATCTCGAAAGAGTGCTAATTTTGAGGGCTTCATATTCCCTTCGAGAAGCGTTGCTATTCTGACTTTTACTTCCTTTACTTTGAGCGGCAGTCCGCTGCTTTTTGCCTTCTTTCATACAAATGTGATTCGATCCATGTAGCACCAGAAGGATCCGAGGCATTTTCGCGTCCACAAGAAATCGAGTCGAAATCGAATTTTTGTGATGTCTTCTAACTGTTTAAAGTATAATTTGTAGCTGTAATGAGGTTTCTAATTGTAAGCGGTATACAACTAAATTTCATTCCTGTAGCGGTTAAGAAGTCATGCTTTAGATTCGTTCTTGAAAATCTTTTTGGAACAAGCTTTGTTATGAATCATAACCTTGGTTACTCAAATTGAGATCCCTCCAGAATGCTCGACTGTGGCTTTACTTGGAGAGTTTATTTTCCTGATGTCGTAGTATTAGTACGATCATCTGGTCGTACTACCTTTGCTCTACTTCAAACCCACGCCCCAATAACAAACGCCGGAGTCGTCCAAATTGCCGCGCACTTGGCCGCGTGCATCTCTGGGAGCGCCAATGTGCTCATACCCAATATGAACAGATGCAGGAATTCACCCACAACACTTTTCACCCAAGAGCACAGCCTTTTTCCATTCACAGTGACTGATCGTATATTCATGACGTATTGGAAAGGCTTCCAAGAACGGCGGCTGAGGTAGCCCCCGGCTGCGTTCATAGTGCGAGCCGCAGGAATCAGGCATCGGTGCCAGTACCGCTACCCAAATTACTGTAAAAACGAAAAGTTTTGTTGTAAAGTGTTTATGTTGAGTTTTTGTTAAGCCATATCGTATTATTAGGTCTCTCTGCAGATCTCATTTATCAACGCCGGGGATTTGCGTTGTTAAGAAGTACTTGTTTGTATTCAATGCTGTGGAAATGTTTTATATCTAGCACCTTTTAGTGAAAAGAAAATTGTGTCAGGAATAAGTTGGTTGTTACTGCGATATACAGTAATTTGTATGGGCCCGGATTGAAGGGGCTTCTGTTCAAGCAAAGGAGGGTACGGAAGCTGTCTTGTTCGGGGATGTAGCTAGAGAACAGTGACCGGGAAAGGTGTTCATTTGATCGGAGAATGTTGAACCAGCCAGAGAAAGAGTAGAGTAAGATAGTTATCACCAATCTGACGGCGGTTGTTTCGAGGCCCATATTGTTGTTTGTTTGTTCGTTTATGATCCGTTTTGTCGTCGAATTGCAGCGTAACATCATCCTCCCTCTTTCTTCCCTTCCGTTTCAATTGTCATGAAATCATAGTAATAAGTATTATAGATTCTGCTTAACTGGTACAGCTCAAATTCGGAAAGAGTCTTCTGTGCTGAACTACTTAGCCGGCTTAGTTTAAGGTGCTTGAAGTGTTAGTGAAATATAAAAAAACCGGGAGGAAATGTGAATGGGGGAAATATGGACGAACAGTGAGGCCATAATGAAACCGCTAGTTGTGATTCTCATATCCGCTTGTCAACATTGTGAGTGATGCGAGGAGACTCTGTAGGAAGTCTATGCCACCCTTATCGCCAGCTGAATCTCACCTTTTCAATGCGAAGACATTTGAAGCATTGAACGCGTTATGTTCCTCTTTTACACTGTTAATCTACAATATCGTTTGTTTAATAGGTATCGATTGTTTTTGGTTCGATTTGTGAGTCCTGATAGGTTAGATCAAGTCAACGTCATTCGTACTATCTCACCGAATCATCAAAATCATCTTTACGGCTGTTCGTCACTTATTCTCACATGCCGATCCTAACAGTTTTGAATATTTCGAATGGCAGTTCTACATCTTTCGTGCTTTCGACGCTTACTAAAGAGCCGCTACTTTATCGCTTGCGAGTGTTTAAAATCTTTCGTACCAGTTGTCTTATTACAGTTACAGTTGAGCGACAATGCGGTGCCCTGAACGAGCTTAAACGCTATGTGAAGTTGGGAATGATTCGTGTTTAGCCTGATTGGAAAAATCTGCTTTTTTCACTTTTTTCTGGTAGTCAGTACAATATAGTGATACCATTTTTACTTACAACGTCGAAGATTGACTTGACAAGTTTTCTGAGTACCAGCGTCTCTTCCCGTGAAATCGTGACATTGTCCTATTCCTTTAACTCTGAATAATATCAATTTGCTTGGTTTTACCTTCACAAATGTTTAGTTGCCAGTCGTTCATTTCACTTCCCCAGCACATCGGTCACTCAGCTCCATTTCGAAAAGCTTTTAATGTTAGCAGCTATAGCAGTTATAGTTGTTCGTTGTTGTATTATTCCCATACTGGGCGCCCCATCCCTCTCTCCCTCGCTCCCCGTCTGCTCGTGTTTACGACCCGTTTATCACAGTTATGTGCTTTGACGGTGGTATGATTACGTCTCTCAGAAAGTAATCATATTTTATTGAAGTTTTCCAACAAATCCAGCTAATTTCGTTTAGGGTAGTGTGGCCGGCCGGTTGGCATTTATTTACCGTCCAAGGGTGGTTCTTCCTAAGTAGAGTTCTGTTGCCTTTTCTGACTATTTTTCCATGCCAGGGCTAGTCCATCTTTCCCTCCGAACTGACTAAGATAACACGGCAACTTTTTGTTTTACTAGCGCAAATTTTATCTGTTATTAGTGGGTCGTGTTCATGATTTGCAGGCGATTCCCTATGTAACACTGATCTGTCGCGCTGTTGCCCGAGTGTCTGGGAAGTTGACTCGATCTTGACGCTAGATTCAGCAGGGCATGAGCCTCACCTCCCAGCTGTGACGCTGCTGCCCTCCGCGCCCAGTTGGGCAGCATGCCTGTTTGTTTTGGCATGATTCAACATGGGTGTGTGTTTATGCGAGGTGTTGAGGAAGCGTGATACAGTAACCCGGTCGGTCGCGGAGTCTTCCCTTTTGCGCACCTCCCATGTCCCGCGCAAGGTTTGTCCTCGCCCCCCTCGTCGGCCTGCGTAAGAAGAACACACTCTTTCCGATCGTCGTCAAAGTTTCAATCGGGTCCCGAGAGCGAAACGGCCAACATCACTCTCGGGCTATCCCTTCGTCAACCCTCTAAGCGGTGGCCCGTCCGTCTTGCCTTTCCGCCGTCATCACCTCGGCGGCCCGCACGACTACAGCACCACCATGCGGCCACCACCACATTGCCACCTCCCGGCGGTCGTCCTACCCTCTCGCCCCTCCCCGCGAACAGCCAGCTAGGCGCAGAGCATTTTCATGCACACGCCCATTTGCACTCCGCCCATCGCATGCACTCGTGTCAATCACTCGATTATTTGACGCTACCAAATACTCCATTGCTGATTTGAAAATTCAGCGTCATATGTGAACTGTTCGTTTTGGTCGACGCGTTCATCATCATTCATACTTTGTCTTCCGTTGAGAGGCTGATCCCAATTTCGTGTAGTGTACCAAATTCCAGGAGCTTTGAATGTTGTCTGGCTATCCTCCTGCTGTTTTGGTTCGATTCCTTTATGAACCGGCGATACCATAAAGTAGCGGTTTTTAGTGATAATTTGTTGTAATTACGTCATGAACCGATAAGTTCTCGATGACACGCGACGCATTAGCGTAACGCTTTATGGTTGTCGCAATAAGCGCCACTGATGACGATGATGCGTAATTGTTTACGCGTATCGCAATAAGGAGAAACGGTTATGGTGGCAGTTGCTTATCATCAATTATCATTCTTTAACTACACTTATAGCACGAAAAAAACCCCTCTGTTCCTTAATGATCGTCTATGATTAAACTGATGATCTCTGTGTGGATGAGAAAACTCGCCACTTGATGTTTAGAATTCGCCGGGGCGCGTCAACCTATTTGACTTACTTAATCGCGAGCGATCTTGTTGTATATTGGGAACAGAGGAGAGGTCGCTTTGCCGATGCTACTTCGTCGCTTCGTTCCGTCTTTCCCCCATCCGCACAGCCACAGCCTTTGCGCATCGCCGCTACCTTACAAAGGACAATTGCGCTTACTGAAAACGCCATAGCAAAACTGTGTATCTTTGACGTCAATACAGATCAGATATACCATTTTGTAATGTACATGTGATCATCTTTTGTTGATAACCTTTTTTTTTTATATGAATATTTCTGATTCTTCGAAATGCAGCAGTCGCAAGCTGCCGGCCGCATCCATGCAAAAAGCGACGTTTAAGCTTCTCCCCGTATCATTTCCACTTCTTGCCCAGCTAGGATGAGATTCTCTGAAAAACTCTGCAAAAACGAAACACCCAGGAAACGAAAGAATGGCATTCTATCGTTAAATTTTGGTCATGCCTCTAAACAAGATCGACGAAAGGCTTGAAAAGTTTACTACCGAGGGTCATTGTAGTAACTATGGCTTAAGTGGAACTCATTGCTCATGAATCCATCCGAGAGTGACTCGTTGTGTACACACGAGAGTAACGACTCATCGGTCGATGTCGTCCCTCAGATCTTCCCCACCCCAATGTGACAGTCTATAACTAACACTGACTGTAACATTCGTTTTACGATACTGCTTCCAGTAGAACACTCAATCATTCTGTAAACTAGTATGTAACCCCGATTATGCAGTAGTGTTCTTCGCAGTTTCTAATGTAATGCTTCTAATTACTATTTATTATCACTAGTATTATTATACAGACTTTTAGTGATTTCTCGGTCATGATTGACCATGATCACATCATCGCTATCACCTCTTTATCTCTCATTCTCTCTCTAACAATTCCGCCCGCGATTTAACCCAATCGCGTCTACCACTCTATCGTTTTTTGAGTCCACGCTGAAACTCAAGTCGTCTCTCTTCGTTTCTTTGATCATTATTTCATTTGTTAAGATAATCTTTAAAGAGCGTCCTTTCATGCTCATCTACGAGTACAGTGTAGTGAAGACGATCTGACCATTGCTTCAAAAGCCTTTTCTTTGAATCGCTTTTTCTGAACTGGTGCACTACCGAGCCGTCTACTAGGTTGTTAATTGAGGTGACCGTGTTAAAATGACGAAATTCCGTTGGGTTACTGATACCCGTGAGGATCTTAGGAAGGTGTCCCACTGTACCAGAGTTATTCGCATAGCGACACCGATAGGCTGGCTGGTTGATGGCGAGTCGCACTGTGAATCTTGCTGATATGTAAATGAGTTTCGTATGGTACGCCCCGAGGCGGGGAGGGGCGTGGTGTGGCATTCGGCGGAATCCGTAGTCGAACGTCGCCTCTGCGCACCGTTGCGGCGTCGAGATAATCGCTCCAGCAAATCACTCGTTTATCCCTCCTATTCTTCATCCTCTGCTAGCCCTCCTGTTTGTATCATTTCATTTGATTCGACGAATGTGTTAGCTGTCGCTTGCCGTCCCTCGGTCCTGCCTCTCTCACATCCCTCTGATAACCCGTCACTGATAACCCTCGCATATTCTCGTTCAGGCATCGGCGACGATAAGGAGCAGAGCGAAAGCGAGTTCACGGCGCGCCCATGTACCATCGCTGAGACCAAACTTTACAACGACGAGCCTCTCTCACCCCTTCGCCTCGAGATGAACCATCATCAGCCGGTTGTCGTCAATTCGTTGCTCTGCTTTATCCATAATTTTCGCGGTAATCCGCAGGTGCGTAATCTAGTTGCCGAGTATTTTCCGAAGACGGCGATCGCTGAGGCCAAGAACATTCTGTGCTCAAAAGTGGCTGATGACACGACATCATCTGTGCCAGAAGACGTGTTCGATCTTTACGATCTGTTAGTGACCAGAGAAGAGCAAATGCAATTCGCCGCCACCGATCTCACCATTTTACCATTGGCGTTACTCTCCAAGGATGAGGACAAGAACGAAATCATGCGGGAATTGAAGACGTTACGAACATTCATCTCGGATGCTCTTGATGGTCGTATCGAGGATACACCACAGCCAAGGTGAACATAACTGTAATTCGTACATTCATTATCTTATCATCACAACGACAATTGAAATGTGATTCAGTGCCTGTTTCAGAGAAACACCAACACCAACGGTGCGATGCAAACTGAACACGTCGGCTTCATCGCCCGAGTTCCCTGTTGTTCATATTCCGGTTTGTCCACCGTCTTTAATCTGCTTTTGATATTGTCAGTTATCATTTGAAAGATGTTTCCTTCCTGCTTGTTTCCTGAGATTTCTGGCTTTCATTGTTTCGTTTTGAGACTTGAGTTTTGAGTCGATGAACGTGTCCGCTCTGGCTGCTGCACATGCACGCCAGCAGCGGTCATAAGTCGAACTCGTCGGGGCTTTTTTCAATGCCTTAATAGAAAGTCTATTGATTGCTGCAATGATCAGTAGGTGATGACTGAACGAAACTCAGTGAATAGCAAAGAACTCTCGTGTAGATTTGTGTTTGAGAATAATCTTTCAGTGAATTTAGGCGACAGCTCCATGTGAAAGCCCGAAACCATTGTTGTCCTCGTCCCCGGTGAACAACAATGTCTCTCAGCAATCCCTACAAATGGCATTAGCCCAAAGACAGGCGGCGGTCACCAGTCCAACGCACAGTCATCAATCAGCGGCTGTAGAGGTGGTCGAATTAATTGTGCATTAAAAATACAATTACTAAATTTTTACCTATAAGATTTGTTACCACCGCTATTTGTCTGTCTGTCTCTCTTTGTGTTCGCATGACACGTCTTTTTGTTTTGAATAACATTGAAATTTTTAATTAAAATATGCGCAGTGCTAAGAGAGGAGACCTTGAGAAGTATCAGTTGATTGGCGATATCCTCAAAGTGGCTGCGATCTGTTTTTTTCTGGTCGGCTTACCTCGGCGTTGCGTCGTTTTCTGACCGCTAATCGAGTGTCCTTGTCGCGCTTAGCGTATCAGTTCATTAATTGATTACCGCCCTGTTTTGATATCGATCTGAAACTCAGAGTAATTACTTCCTCTCTCGGGTCATTTGCAATAGGGAAGGTGATAGTCGCCGTCATCTGCGTCAGTCAGTTTACGACAAATCAACACGTCCAATATGATCGGATGGCTTAACCCAAATGACTCGGTTCAGTGCTGCCTGAGGGTGTGGGTTTGGGTGTAAATGTTCGTAAATAAATGGTAGACCTGATACCCGGTGATCCATGCTGATCATCCAGCACGGTCAAGCATGGACAAAACCTTTGCATTCGCGGCGCTACGACGACAGCGGCGACGATGAAACGGACGGAGATTTGCCGGCCGCGGTGTCCGTCGTGCCTTGGTTGTTGCTTGCTGATTTCATTGTCGTATTGCATGCCTTCGAGGGCGAGAAGCACCCACCGAAATTCTGACGTGCCGTATTGATTATATATGTAGAGAGCTGTAGCCTATTTTGATTCGATGCCAATTCATACCAGAGCAAGCGTTTTCCGTTCAGGAACACCGGGGTTGCGATAAAAAGCGAAACTGACACAGCATGTTCCATTTCGCATTTTTCAATATGTTCGCCTTCGTCAATTCATCTTGGCGTCAACCCTCCCGTCGTATGATGCAGAAGATTTTTAAAATCGCGCACTCACCTATACATTCGAATCGCTCAACTGAATCGAACGTACGACTAACGATTGATATTTGGAAGAAAAAAACCCCTACAAAGCGAGAATATATCAGCGCTAAAGAATGTCGCAAGTCGATCAGTCAGTCGGTTTCAGTTTCTTTTTCCTTTTCAGAATGCGAAACGAAAAGCTGGCCGAAGCCTGGATGCCACTGTACGAAAGCTGAGTGAAAAACGGAAAGCTGAACTCGAAGAGCCACCACCACCACCGACGGTCACACCATATCAACCGCCAACGCTTGATCCACAAGCGTATCTGAATATGATTCGAATGATGCAGACACCTCAAACGTCAATTTTCAATAGCGTCATCAATCAAATGTGGGTTCTTTACAAATCGCGGAACATACTCGAGCTTTTCTTGTCATGTTTGCCGCTTCCGACTTTCTTTTGCTACCCATTGATCTTATCGCTTTTTTTGCATCAGTTGCTTTTCAAAACGCTCATTCTTTACTTGTCTTCTTGATCTGTGTCTTTGGAACATTGAAAAATCTAGCCTGTTCTCATTGCAAAGGCTCCTTTTCTTGGGGTTTCACGTTTTGAATTTGACTTGAGAGATACGAATACATAGTAGTGCCGCGCCGCGGACTGAGTGTGTTGGAATTCAGTTGGCATTTGTTGAGGAGAGAGTGCGCGCCTTCGCTTCGCCTTTTTCACTCGAAGGGGATGCTGAGTCATGTATATTGAATAGCATAAAGCCTCATACACATATGGACGCAGCAGCTAACAGACGGCGGCGAAATTCGCATGAGAGTACACCGGCGGCAACGGCGTTGCTTTTGTTGAGATGGCATCGCTATGTATGCGTCTATGTACATGTATATCTATAAGTAAATGTGTATATAAGCACTTCCGGTGATTCTTCTCTGGTAGCGGGTTAGTGGCGGTGTATGTCTGTGTGTGTGTATGTGTGTGCGGTGGTTGCGGTTACCGTATTCCAGCACCAGAGCGCGAGCGCAGTGCTGCGTGTTTGTCAAGTGATACGGTGTCGCCTCTCTCGCCTCTCACCTCGCGAGTTCATTGGCTTGTGATTGTAAAGTAGTGCGACATCTCTCCCATCGTCGTGCACGATAGATAGGCAAGGAGAAATGGAGAGGAGAAGGTGGGGGGAAGTGGGGGGGGGGGGGGGNGCAGACACCACAATGTAGAAAGGGGATCGTCGTCACGTCCTCAACATGTCCGTCGTCCGTGTCAGATTCCCCTCTATGGTATCATGCGCGGGCTTGCCAAGGCACGCCAACGAGCGAAGCGTAAATCATTAGCAAACAGCGGTCCAACTTATTAACCAGTGAGGCATTGGCCAGTGTCCAAGTTTCTGCAGCGAGGATCTCACTGAGAAGCGGGAACGGTTGCTACCTTGCTTATTCGTCTTTTTTGCCATATTCAGCGATCGTAAAGATGGCCGAAACAATTACTGATGACTTGGCGGCGAGTATGATTGTATGATTCAGCGCATATGAAGCGTCGTAGTTTGTTAGTTGAACAGCCTAAAGGCATTGCTTGAAGGCTTGATGATGATCATCTACTACCATCACCTTAACCGCTAACGCCACCGCCAAACCACCAAGCACTAACACATCAGAGACCTCTCCTCTCATAAAGGCAGTGTCGTGTCGTTCACTCTGATTATCGAGATGATAAATCAACCTTGTTGGGAGATGCGATTCCGGTTCCTTCGCACCTCATGCAATTCATCACACATTGCCAGTCGTCTTCCTCGCCAAGTACACATGCACATACTGTGTGACAATCGATTCATGACCTGCTCTTTGAGTACAGTCTTGTTCCGGGCGCAAGGGCAATGGAGGATGGGTGCGTGGAGAACGGGAAATGAAGCGGGGAGGGATGTCAGATGATTTACAGCCAGGCATTATCACTTTCTTCTTCCCCCCTACACTACACCATGTCTCTTTATTGAACTTCAACGTATTGATTTATGCAATGAGGGGGGGGGGGGGAAACGTCGGAGGCGAGGATGGCGAAATTAGCAAGCTATTGTATAAGCAGCGCTTTTTTTCTAACATGGACCAAAAGGGGATCGGAAATCTCACGACCTCACGACGACGAGAACGCGTGGTTCCCTTGAAATGACTGGGATACTGACTTATATACAGTAGTCGTTGTATTCATTCGTACCAGTGCTATACATGTATGAATCACTTCCGAGGTCTTTCATTCAATCTTGTGTGAAAACGACGCAGTACTTCTGAGGCGTCCTCGCCCGGTGAGTTTCGTGCCGAGTTGTGCTTCTGTACGCTCCCAAGTATAGGGCCAGAGGGTAGAGGGAGTTTCATGTAGGAGGGTTGTAGAAATTTCGGATCCAAGTTTGTCAATCGAATGTAATGGCTATCAGATGGCTTGCCTACGGCTGCTTTTTCACGAAGAAAGGTGGGAAGAGTAGTAGAAATTTCTGAATATGGAACTAGGAGATCGGAATGCCGACGACGTGGCCATGTGCTGATGTCCATTTTTCATCTGATTACTGCGTCGTCTGTTGGCGACGGTCTCCTTGTTTTGCGGGAAAAACGAGCGCATACGCACCGCGTTGGTATGAGGAATTTGTTGACATGCACACGAACCTGATTGATAACGATTTGTCTAATGACTCTCGGAACCTCGGTCAAAAAGGAGAAGAACGAGATAGAGGATGGGCTGTGAGAGAGATAGGGAGAGAGTTAACGATTCTCAGAGAGATGGGACGTTGTTCGTGGAGGAGGTGTGGTGTAGCGAAAGAGGAAAGCGAGAACGGAGACGGATGAAGTGAGTGAAACCCGCTCGGTCGCCGCTCATTGGTGGCTGACGGACGACGGCTGCGGTGGCTGCGACGACGACGTCGGCGGGCCGACGGACGCAACGGAGCGCGCAGACTTGTGGCTGGCTGGGTGGCTGGCTGCTGCTGCTGCTGCTGGTGCAGCTACTGCGGTTATCGTCTGTCTACACTACACACACAGGATAGGATGGATGAACGGGCGGACAGCCAGATCGCGCAACAGAGTGAAGAAGGATCGAGTCTATTTGGGCAATCAACATGCTTGTATCGGCCAGTTGTCTTAGACTGTGTAAAGGGATAAGCAGCTGGCGAGGATAACTTTCCCCCGTTGATGAGATCCGCTAAACTGTGGTCTCACACTGTACATGAACTAAAGTCAAACAAAAAAAAAACTTCAAAATGTAGCTTTTGGTCTAAGTAGTAGCCGGGGTTTGAAGAACTTGAACTCTTCCTAGAGCAGCAAACTTGTTGTAGTTGGATGCCTAGGCACAAGACAGTCTTCTTATCAGTTGGAGGCTCGAGGCCTCTGCCGGGGAACTCAATGTTGTGATAAGTTCCGATGAACCGCTTGCACATACAAAGTTCTAGGGCGGTTTTTTTGAAATAAATGACCTGGCGACTCCATCAAAGATCGTTTCCCTCAGAAGCCGACTTCTTATCGTTGAAATTGTCACAATGCCACTTTTAATCTATTTCTCAGTGAACTGCCCTTGCTAATTTGATTATTGTAATGTTCCCTATGGAGAAATGTGACCAAAAGACCTTCATGGGAACATATAGAACTTGATGGAAAGCGCACAGAGCAGCTATATCCCGTGATTGATCCTTTCGGACCTCGTATTCGACTTTGAGGTGCCCTGAATCGTATCAAAATTGCAGGCTGGAGCAAAGTGATTTGCAAGAAAATGTCCCGGCCAATTATCCTGAAAGAATCCGAAAGATGGACTTTTTTGGCCAGTTCTTCCGGAAGAATTCGAGAGATGATCTTTTTTGTGAACACTAGAAAACAATTGCGTTTTGAGTAAAAAGCTACTGTATCCGTAAAGGGTATGGCTTCTATATTGAAGGACGAGTTTTCCTTACCCTTTCAAGTCAGCCCTGCACCGACCCGCCACAGAAGATAATCTTCTCCTAATTTCCTGTTTTACCTGCATGGGCCCCTCGAATTCTTCAAAATTATGCGAAACGTCACTGATTTGACTGTGTAGGAGTTCACTACGTAGTAAGTGGTAGCGCTAGAATTTCCGTCAGGTTAAGCCCTAGCCCCCTTGTCGTAATTGCTAAAATGCCTCAATAAAAAACAACTTTCCACCCAAATAGGTGATTTCTCTCAATTCCTACTTTTATAGGATTTTACTGTGTTTGGATTTTCAGAAGGATGAATGGGCAAGTGGAATGTGAAAATTTTGAAGATCGTACCGATGAACTGGCTGATGATGGCGATAGTTCACCTTCCCCATCTGAAGACACGAAGTACGATTTCCCGTTGACTGAGATGAGCTACGACAATGATTCTGGTAAGTATAGATTGGAGACTATCAATGAATTTTCTCGAGTACGGCTACTGGGTTACGGTCTGGCTTGAAATTCGAGCAGCCGTCTTCCACTTTTTGATTATACTCGTCTTGGGACTCTTCAAGGGTTGCTGGCGTTCCCACTTGAATCGATGATGCAGTTGTTTCTTGTCGGTTTGAGGAGACTGTGAAGTGTATCTGAGTGCATCTTTCTCTCAATGTATGCATCTATGTGACCGCTAGCGCAAAATCGCCAGCGAGGTTAGTGTGTGTGTAGATGAGTGTGTGTAGGTGTGTGTGTGTGCTGAAATGTAGGTGTACAGGGGTGCGATTTCAATCTATCGGCGGTGGACCTCTCTTGGAGAGATGTTATCACGGGAGTGGATGAGGGCATGGGAGGTCATCCGCTCCGTTCTCTGTCATCAATCTCTCGCACACACACTGAGAGAGAGAACACGACGAGAAAACGGGCACGATGAAGGGAGTTACGACCTCGAATTAGAGGGAAAGGACTTTGGGACCGGGAAAAGAGGGAAATTTGTTATGGACTCTTTGGTATTCTCGATTTTTCACTTACTCATACATGTTGTTGATGTAATTTCAGATAAGCCGTTCATCTGTGAGCATACGAATTGTAATAAGAGATTTGCAAACAAATTCCTCTTGAAGAAACATCAATTTATACACACAGGACTTCGGCCTCATACCTGTCCGTATTGCAGCAAGCGGTAAGTTGTCAGGTCCCATTACTCTGGTTTGCTCCCTGGGATCCAGTTAGTGGTGCAGATGATTTTGAAGGGTTTGTACCTCACTTCAATAACTTACTGTGCTGTGAAACAGGGAGCAAATTGGGGACAACAATGGCTATGAACTATGTGTGACGATTTATTACTTTCTCAAACTGCAGTAACGTGTTCAGGTTCAATCGAAAAGATAATTTATTACGGCATAAGAAAACACATCTTCAAACGAGTGTGGTAGAGGATCGAAGAAGTCTACCAGAAGCGTTCAGTGGACTGTTTCCAGCATTCAGTAGCACAATGGGTCTTGACCTGAAAATGGATGGTTTGGATGCGATTAAAATCGAACCACTAGATGCGTTCAGAGTTGAAAATAATGAAGACTAGTCGGTGTGTGAGGCAATCCACTTATGTAATCATCAAAGTCGCCCTCCTCTGGAGATGAGTACAAATCGCTCCAGAACGTGAAATTATACACATGGATTTCATCTGATCACGTGAATGCTTTTTTCAAAGCATTTCAATCGTTGGCTCTTTTCCAGATAACTGGCTGGAAAGATATGAGCATTCAATTTGTTTTGATTTTTGCCTCACATAAACTAAGCTCGGTTTCCCAGGCCGTTCTACTTCTTGAGGTTGAGCTCCTAAAAGTGAGCCCAGTGTGAACAAAACCATGTCGGAAATATTTTGAGTAATTTTTACTGTATCACCCTTATTACTGCTTCCTTAGCATTAAGAAAAAAGGTAATTCGTTACATTTATTCAGAGCATTTTGAATTTTATCTGCCCTACCTCATATCCCTGGGTTTCCCCCTTCAAAGCATGACAATGGAGAAAAAACTTAATGAAATCCAGTTGGAATTATTTGTTACCATCAGGGTATTTAGTAGCTTGCCTTCTAGAAGTAGATCGACCTCCATGATGATAAAAGCGTGAAGGAAGTTGTTACCAAAAGGTTGGGTGGCTGCTTTCATAGTCCACGATTTGGCGAGCGACCGATCGCGCGACTGGTCGCCGGTCGCTCGCGAGGTAGTTCCGCGACCAGTCGCTCGCGAAATCGTGGGCTATGAAAGCAGCCGATGAGTTATTGATCGGATGAAGTCTACAGTAAAATTCAATAATAGGATTAGTAAGAAGTCTTCCTCAGCACTCCTTCTGTATACAGCCTGACCAAAGATGGACCGTGTGAGCACAGGACGATGCAAATAAATATCTATTATACTATAACACTGTGATTTGGTGCCGGTATTTAGGACGTCTCGTTCATTGCTTACCAAATAGACAATTGTTCTCAGTATGCAGTACCCTTGTGATATGTTGTGCATTTTTATTTCAGTGTTTCTTTTCTTTTTCCATTTGATTGTTCATGTGTGAACATTCTTTTAGAAGGATTCTTTTCTTCAACTTTAAAAAATTTTCCTACTTTTTTCCTTTTTAAAATTCCTTTGAAGAGGTTTTATAAAGTGTTTTTGTTGTTAATCTGGCTGACAGCCATAATCTGTTCAAAACTTGTGTTGTTATTGCATATTCACACGATTTTTTTTTCACGTAAAAAAACGAAATTCCATGGGTTGACCTTCGGCACAGTTTGTTTTCTTCCTTTTCTTTCAGTTTGCTTTTTTTTTTCAAAAAAATGATGTGTGAAATTGCAAATTAGGAAACACGTGTCTCTATTCTCAACTGTGAATATTTCTCACTTGACAGTAAATGTGCCTTGCCGATTCCCTCTGAGATATCATAGTTGCCATAGAATTGGATTTTGTTCTGGTACTTCATTCTTGATGTCATATTTATTTATTAATCTTCAATAAAGGTGATGCTGGTTTTTGCTGTTTCTGGGCGATGGCTCCAGTTTTGTGGAAATTCTGGTCAAAAAATTGAAGCGGAATTATTTAGTCCGGATTTTTTTATAGCATCGGGCAGCTCTACGACGTAGGATCAGGTTTGTTCCATTTCGAACATGCATGTTGGTTAAAGGCACAGTTCACAATAATTTTGAGGTACCCATTTTTAGTCGATAAGCGGAAGTATAGATTGGGAATAGTTCATCGGTAGTGAAGAAAGCGAGAGAATTTGCCGATTTTGAGAAAAATATGGCACGTCAAAAGTAGGGAGGATAGAGGTTGGACGAGATTGCCATGACGGAAATAACATGGAAGGGGTATTCGGACGAGATTTCGGAAACTGCAATTGCACAAAGAGCTGACTCTATCAAGCCAAAACTGTCCAGAATTGCCTTTCACTGTTGCTATGGGTCATGACAAGCTGTTTGAACTTCCTACATGGGTTCCCTTGTGATCGGTGCAGCCTCTAAAATGCCAGTGAAACTCGTCCGAGGATACACACGGGCCAATCTTCGAGCCTTTATAACTCCCTAACTAAGCCGTTATCGGACCTAATAGTGGCAGTTATGGTATAGGCGGGGCCTTAAATTCATCCTCTGGGGGAATCTCAGAAACCATTTTTATCATGGACAGAACAATTTAATGGCAGAACAGGTAGCAGCGGCTTCATGTGAGGAATGGCTAGTGAAGTCGGCTAGTGTGTGTGTGTGAAATTGAGGACGAGAAGCAGTCTTCACTCCAGGGTTTGATGACAGAGGCTGTTGGAGAGCTGTAGCGTTGTTTCAAGTCAGTCAGCGATGCCTCTTTTCGTAGAATGTATGACGGCCATTTTATTCGGTGAGATGTTGAAGTCTTCGGGTGCCATTACTGCGATTCCACTGGAGTACCACTGCACAGCTTTTGGATGTTATTTAGATAGACTTGATTATTTCATTACAGGTGTGTTTGTACCACGACGAGAACTGCATCAGATTCCGACATGAGTAGCAGCTTTTTCCAACTATGGTCATGTGATCATGGCCCAGATGACTATAATTACCTCTAGAGAGGAAGGAAGAGAAAAAATGGAGTACATTTGTAAGTAGAAACATCACAGTTGATTCGGCAGTAATGATATTCGCCGTTGAACGGGTCTCACTACGAATTGAACAGCATGGCATAGAATTATTCGTAGAAGATACTTTTGAGGTAGAGCGTGTTTAGGTCATAACAGCCTTAGAGGGCAGAAGAAACCGCAAACCTTGTCATGGCGGCTGATTCCTAGTTCATCCAAAATCACTCACAGTTGGGCCCTACCGAAAAGGATTGATTTTCTATGAATAACGGAATCTTGTGGAGATGAGTTGTTCTTAGTAATCTCCGACAAACTGAAGATTTTCAAATTTTGCCTCTTGAGTCTAGTACTGGCCGTCCCGTCTCAGAGAGGCGGTAGCGAGCTGGGCGTGAGTTAGTGGGCAGCGCTGGTTATCATAATGATTGTCAAAGTGTCAAGCGGGTAAGAGTTGATGATGAGTGACGATAAGAGCGTAACGACGATGTCAGGTTGAGGAGTGTGATGTGAACGATGAATATTGGAATGAATACCTGAAAAATGAGAGGGCCATAAGGCCACTATAGTTTTAAGGGAGATTTTCGGTCTCAAGGAATAGCAGATTGAACTGGAGAGCAGAATCAACGCTGGACGGTCTGCCTTTACATTGTTGTTCAGCGCGTATGGGCCGAGTGACTGTTCGTTTTCTGCGTTATCGCCTCTCTAGAATCGATATGTGATGAGGCCACGTATCTAGACGACGACATTTGAATTCATAACGCCACTTCGTCCTTCCAAAGCCAACAGACCACTGCGCCTCCATCGAGGGCGTCTACAAGCGCGACATTTGCAAAGCTTCGTGTTTAATGACAAATATTACAAAAACAGAGTGAAACACTACTCCTTTTGTGGTCATTGAGTTGAATTTGGCACAAATGATAGAAATGTACCCTATGATACTCTGGAAGTGCAGATTGCAACCGATTCGCATTTCAACGATCACTCAGAAAGGGTGTGAAAAACAGTTACCTCCGTGATTCTAAGTTAGTATTCTGACCTATTCTCCGTTTTTCACTCGTTTTTCATAACTGCAGATCAGCTTGAGACCGTGAAGAGTGCTGGCTGAAGAATGTTCAGAAGAGAATTAATCCTTGATGTTCCTCAAGTGAAAGAAAACAAGTTGTGTACCTCAGAGGGAGTGCTCCGCGTAAACTTTCATTTGGCTTAATCGTCAAAGTGCAAGAATTCAGGGAAAACATGATTCCGCTTTTGCAGTGATAAGACTTTTTACGATGTGGAAAGTAGTGAATTCCAGTCTCATCTAAAAGCTCATCGTGATTGGGTTCCTCGTATGCTCATGAATTAAAAGTCAGGAATGACACCTGTTTTTAGGAACAAAGCTTGGGCTACATGACAGCCTACTCTGACCACTTCCTATAAGAGAGACTTAGGATACATGTACGAAAATCCAAAAGTTTTTGGTTCGCCTGTAAATTACCATGAAATAGCGTCATATCATATGAAATAGCTTCAGCAAATCTGAAGGATTGTGTAAATATAAAATCATAGTATGAAAGAGGCTGTTGTTCTCCTGTCTGCCAATACGTCAGAGAAGTGGGTCCATTTTATGGGTTTTGCCCTTTGCTAAAATCAGATTCTCGTTTCGATGTTTCTATAATCACTATAGGTCCACGATATGTATCTATCGGTCCGGTATCTTCTCCCCGAAAACAGCGACGCGTTGTCGAAACTGTGGGAATTCGGAGAGAAGTTCCGGCACCCCGATATCTAAGGCTGACCAACTGGGCCTGTAATTTATTTCAAGCTCTACTTACAAAAGATTCGCACACGTTGTAACGAACTTATGAAGCCTACGTTCGACCAATACCTTTGTGTGATGCTTCAGCCTTTCCCCTACAAATGAAGGGTGTTTCCTGTCCGAGAGTGTATAAAGCTATTTTACTCAGAAAGGGAGGATGCGCTGCAGTGGCGTCAGTCACATCTTTATTTTAAATGGTACTGGTAGGAGTAATGCTAACACTGGACAGTTTATCTACTGAAGAAACGAAGCGATATCGTAATGGTTTAAAAAACTTTGTTAAACAGAGATATACCAACTTTGTATTCAGATTCAGATTCATCCAGATTTCGCCATGTAGTTCCTTGATATCTTTTTCAAATTCGAGGGACGATCTTCTTCCGAAACCATAGTCTATTTCTATTTATTTGCCTCCACTACTGTACGTTAGTTTCTGAATCTCCCTTCTGCCTTGAAGATGCCGCACACACGGGGTGAAGCAAGGTGTTGACCTTTTCTATGCCCCTTCACTCACTATCAACGTAAACATTCATTATCCGCTATGGGAAAATGATTTCCTTCCGAAAATGAGCTGATGGCATTATAGGTGGTTAGATCCATTCCTTTTCATAACGAGGCAGTTGGAATGCATTACAAAATTATTGAAGAATACTTTTTTTCATGTCTGTCCTCAGAAACATCATTCAATAGGTGTTCCTGTTGACGGCGACAAAATCCTCGATGGACTCCGCAACTAACATGGTTATGCTATTTCAATTGTTGTCTTGCCAGATGTAGCAGAATTTGACACCTCCCCTAAATTCTTTGACCTTTGCTCCTTTTCGGCGTGTCTTTTGATGACATAGGGCTTGGGACCTCCTGGGTCTCATCAGATCAGCAACCTCTTACGACTTTCAAACGAACAAACAATGAGCACGGTAGTAGCGCGAGAGATGAGAATTCCAACAAGAAGACAGAGGCGCTTTGAATTCTTTAGCGAAATGAAATGAATCACAGAGGAAAGGCATTTCCAAGCCTCTTCTTCCATTCATACCTCATCCCAGGCTACGAACAAGTAGCATTATTTATTCAATCCTCATTATCACCGACTTAAGAGACATTACTCCGGCCACAGGCGCAGATCTGATTTGGCTCTTGCGGGATGGCGGAGGGAGACGGGCAGTAGGAACGGCATTGTGTAATCGATCCGCCGCACGCGGCTGTCGCAGACCATTTCTCTCATTATAACAGGTCTATCGTTCTTCATATAGCTCGATCGCTATGCGATTATTACTTTTGGCATGATTTTACTGTTAATTATTTTGTTTCTGTATTATTTACCTGCTGCTGCATTCTGCTACATTCCTTCGCGCGCGTCGACTTTCTCGCCGCGACGCGAGAATTCCGTTCCTACTGCGCCACACCTCGATGGCGGATATCCTACGCCTACTGTTGAACTTGGTAAATGTGGACATTAGCTTGCACAGGAGCAACAAACACGTTGTTGTAACTGCTGCAATGAAATGAGCACTTGGGAAAAGAATCCAAGTTATTTTCAGAACTATAAGAAAAACAACAAAGCCGGATTGTTATTACATTTATTAAGAAAACTATTACATCTCCACGAAACAACCTCGCAGACCTTTAGAAAAATATTTCTCGTCAGGTGCCGCCAGCAAAGGCTCTTGACAAATGACATAGACCGCTGATTTGCACGCTTAAGGTCACCCCATCAATACACCAACAAATTCATCGAAGTGGAAAGGAAAAGGAGACGGCCATGATTACTGAAATCTACCGTTGTCTAACACCACCGACGGATCCTTGATAGCTGCTGCCGAAGCAATCACCCATCGGTCGCTCGCTCTGAGCTAAGTGAGATAAAGCCAGGACGGTTGAGAATCTACCAGCAATCGTAGCTGGGGACGAATGCTGCCAGAGAAAAGGTAAGCGGAAGGAAAAGGCTCCACCACATAGTTTTTCTCGACAAGATGGCTGATAACTGGTGGATCTTCGAGGAAGCAAAGAAGGTGGCAAGCAAGCAGGCAAGCGGAGCGGAAGGGGATGGCCGCGATAGTAGCAAATTATGTTGATGTCAGCGAGGAACTCGAAATGGAAGGTAAAGGTTATACTTAACGTCTTGCTAAGGTCACCGAGGATATCGAAATTTTTCTGGCATCAACAACAATCGCCTCTTCCAATGGATCGATCGCAAGAGAGCATTTAGTCGATGGCAGGACCACTTCGAGGATAACTCAACAGTACAATCTGCCGATCAGCCTCTATTTGCACCGTGCCGGGCTCATTCTCTTAAGAAGGTAACCGTGAAGGAAAGGGAAACAGCTTGGAAAAGGAGGGTGCCCGATAGTCAACCGAAGGGTATCCGGGGGGGGGCTACCGTTCAGTCCCCCTGTTCTCCACCGGTCATACTCGTTCAGTTCTCCACCAACCAGTGAGGTTTTACCGATGCAATACATGCCAGTCGTCCCTTGCTAGAGCAACTCGCGGAAACAAAAAGCAACGGATTTTACTTCTTTTACGAGAAAGCCTCGAGTCATAGAGCCGCGGGAATCGGTATTTTATTCCCTGCGACAGCACGAGGTTCTTAAAGAGTTTGTTTAATGAATCTACTCGAACCCCACGAGTAGTGTACAATCAGCAGCAGGGATC
Organism: Haemonchus placei; assembly: GCA_900617895.1. Classification (NCBI taxonomy): domain Eukaryota; kingdom Metazoa; phylum Nematoda; class Chromadorea; order Rhabditida; family Trichostrongylidae; genus Haemonchus; species Haemonchus placei. Next base: position 25,064 of record UZAF01018871.1, read on the forward strand.
TCTTCGAAATTTCCTACCTCCGTCGAGGTGTAACAGAACTCTGCGTTTTTCCTAACGATATCATTAGGTTAATGCATAATTATTGCGGATCTTTTCAGCAAGTTTTACTTGAAAAACGATAGAAATATTTAGCAAAGACATGTTCAAATAATTACTCCGGAACGTATGCAAAATCTACGTCAGACACTGCTTGTCATTTTCTAGGCGGTCGGATTTCACAGGCGAAGGGTTTTCGGTCCTTAGAGGCGATTACGCCTTGACGTTGGCCATCAAACCATCACTTTGTCGAAAGTTCTGTTCGTTAATCAATTTTTCAACTGGCGATCGACATGATAACCCGTAGGAGTTTCTTTTGGTGGATAGGGCGACCGTAGAAGCAAACTCCATTCTATATCGACTTTGGCTGACTGTTCCATCGCTGAGAATTTCGTTGAGATCACGTTAAGAGTGCGCCGCCTTCCAACCTTTCTCGAAATAATAGAGCACAATTTGGCGTATATGAAGATGACTTTCTAGACATATTTCTGTTAAGGAAAGCGAGAAGATTATTTCCACAACAATCCCGAATTCAAAAGTTTAATTTTATCGAGGGAAAAGAAGCCGCAAAAAAATCCGCAATAATTATGCATCAACCTAATAGTTATCGCTATAGACGCTATTGCAAGAATTTTGCAGAAGGAACCACCATGAACCACTAAATAGTTGGTGCAGCCCTGTCCTGTGCGGACAAAAACACTGCTTGTACGATCGGCTTCAGCCCCGACGGAAAAGAGCCTGAGAGATGTTCAAAGCAGCGCTTCTTTCTATTCTACCTTGCATGAGGACATAAATTTGGTTGATCTTCATACTGATTAAGCGTTCAACGGAAAAAGCCAATACACCAGAGAGGTAGACCTCGCTTCCAAGTGGGGCAAACGGGGGACGGAACATACGTGCGTCCGAGGATGGATGAGGCCAAGTTCATGGCGATTTGAACGTCTTTGGCACCTATCATTGCGGTCCAAATTTGAAGTCGAGTGGATTAGAAGGATCGGCAGACTTTGCTAAACTACTCTACTTCAAGTTTGTGCCACAGCAATAGACGCCAGAGTCGTTCGGATCGCAACGAATCTGGCGTCCATTGCTGGGGCACAAACTTGAAGTAGCCACACCGCCGCGCGCATCCTCGTACGCACGTGTGTACGCGTACGCGGGACAAACACTGAAGGAGAAATACCCCAAAATTCCATAGATAAGAGCGGTAGACACTGCCGATGAAAAATGAATTGGAATGAAATTGAAATTGAATGCAGTCACCNGGTGACTGCATTCAATTTCAATTTCATTCCAATTCATTTTTCACCGGTAGTGTCAACCGCTCTTATCTATGGAATTTTAGGGTAGAAGAAAAAAAAGAGGAAACAACCCCACAGGGCGTACAAATATCAGCACTGCGACAAGAATGAGAAAGGCCAAACAAAAGGGTGCTAAACCTATGCGTTACAAACCGAAGGGAAATCTCAAGACGCCCGAAAGTCTTTGCAAGCGAATATCGGTTATCAATCAAGAAGGATTCAAAATAAGATCCAGATACGTAAAATAAGTGACACGCGTAGCACTGTAATCACTATCGGCAGGTGGCAGTTGGTTGGTCCTGTAAGGAAAACATGCCCCGTGGTATCCACTGTACGGTTTTTATTCCCACGAGTGACACTTGTTGGTTTGTTCATAACCTTCTGAATGCGGTCATTACAAATGAGGATGCGTCGTCCCAAACGTTATAGGAGGATCAAATTCAGAAAGGTCGAAGATATTCCTGATCCTGCTCCGGAAGGCAAAGTAGTTCTGGCAGTGGTTCACGTAGGTTATCAGTTCCTTCCTTTAGACACACTTGAACCTAATTTTTAGCCAGTAACTCTTCTTAATCACTCTATTTTCGACTTTGAAGGTTGATTTATTTCAGAAAAAATATTTTCTGTTTTGGTACAGCGCAGATATTCACACACCGATCAGAGACCTTATGCTTCTCACCCAACTTTATACACGTGCGGATTACTCTGTCTACACGTTGGTATCATATAACTTAGTTAGATTTGTCTAGTTATGGTAGTTTCAATTCGGTAACATAGTACGGTGTATCATTGTTGAAAGTTCATTACTAATATGTACTGTTTCGCCAGTTTCTAAGAGTCAAAGCGCCCATAACGGTAGAAGGTTTAGGTTGTTGCACAAATTCCCATCTATGCTAGGACACGTGATCCTCCTCTAAGACAATTTTTTTCGTTTTTTTTAGCCAAACAAATGAATGGCGAGAAATTTATGCATCGTCCCTCAGAATCTTGAAAATATTTTTGAGATAGCAGCCCTTATTGCATTCGTGCAAGGAGAGGGGGGGGGGGGGGGGGGGGGNCTGGTGGTGGAGTTAGCATTGCGACACGCGCACTCGTCCGAGCCAAGTCCTATAACCGGGATTAGTGTAGGACTAACGTGCATAACTGAGCTTTTGTACTTGTTGGCGTTATACCCAACATGAAATTTCCCGCAAAATTGAATTGCCACGCATATGCAGTGTATTGGGTGCCCTAGATGAAGATGACTTCATTCCCACACAACATTTCTCATCAAATATTCATTCTCTTTAGGTGAGCTTTATATCGTCCAGTGTTTTCGTTGTGAATGTTTCTGAGGTTTCCCATGTATAGAGCTATATTCCACATGTGTCGCATAGAAACTTGCATGGGTTGTCTAGAAAAGTTTGCTTATGATTTTTCATCCGATATTACAATAATTATTGTATGTATTGTTCCAGGTTCAGATGCAATGGAAAAATAATCAGAGAGGGTCAGACTCCAGCGGAACTGAGCCTTGCCCACGGTGACATTATTGCGGTACGTTGTTACGGCACTTTTCAAGTGGGATGTTATGTAGGGCTATGTTAAAATCGCTACAGTTAACTGTTATGTTACTTCTGTCATTCAACTATGTTTGATTTACGAAGATAAAAAAATAGGTATAATGTAAAAGCAGCATATCGCTGTTAGCAAAGTAGCCAAAGCGTAATTTTTTAGGATGTAACGACCCTTTTGATAGTATCCTAATCCTCTCTGTTGTGACTTTGGCCTGTTTGTTTATTTGATTTGTATTGCTGTGTCCTTCAAGTTCCCTGGCGGAGAGACAGTTTTTTCTATTAGAATCGCGTAAGATTCGAAAATCATGACCAGGTGGTTTCCTGGAATTGCTTGTAGTACCTCTAGGACCATGTAGGCCATTCATTCTGCAGCAGGAACTTCTCTTGTTTTCTTTTATTTCTGACTGTCGAGTAGGGCAATGGCCACCGGCGTGCGTGAGCGTTTCTAATAAAAACGCGCATGTTCCCGCTAGGCACGAACTTTCATGGGGAAACGGGCAGTAGGATTGGTTTCATGTAATCGGTTCGCCGCGCGCGACAGTCGCGGACCATTCGCCTCCTTATTACAGTTATAGCGTTCTTCATACAGCTCGATCGATATGCGATTATTATTTTTGACATGATTCTAATGTTGTTTGATTGTGATGATTGTTCAGCTCCTTCGTGACCCTCGTCTGCCTCGCATACCGTCCACTGTCTTCAGCCCAGCAATTGAGAGATAACTCCAGAGTGGAGGCAATTTCAAGAGCAAAGTATCGTGCTACGAGTTTATTATGCGATAGATTGTCGAGATCAGCTATTTTTCTTTTATATCGTCAGTAGTTGTTTCAAAAACAATCTAGTAATTGTTGTTTTCTTTGCTTGAACTTGGACGAGGTTGATAAAAAATTTATTC
>UZAF01018872.1:18139-28845 GCA_900617895.1 Haemonchus placei
ATGCCCAAGGGGTTACATTTACCATCCGCAAGAAGCTGGCTAAAGCCAGAGGTCTAGTATTCCCATATGCAGGGATCATCAGTTTTCATCATCAGTTTTCAAACGNAATCTCGCGAATATGCGGATGGTTTTTCGAGTATATTCTTGTTGAGGAAATCAAATAGATCATTCCTAGAAAAAACCCGAACTCGAAAGTCAAATTCTTTCAAGAGGAAAAGAACGGCAAAAAAATCCGCAATAATTATGCATCAACCTAATATATTCGAGGTGTGATGTGGTCTGCTAAAACGGGTTGCATACGCTCCTGTGTACATTAATGTTGAGGAACTTGAAAGTTAAGAGATTTGGTAAGTGAAATATCATCATTTCAACATGCCATTGTACTTTTGCTGGGATATTAGGTCCCAGAATCCTCGATGTTCATGGCTTCGTTTCGTGAATTGGTCGCCTGTTCGCTTTGTGCGCGCGCTGTTGCCATCGCCGCTTAGATCAAAGGCAAAACGATCAAGGAGCCATCTCACGAGCTTCACCCGTCCAGCTGTGTCTCTACTGGTTGTCTTGAGTGGAGATGAGGGTTATCCTAAATCTAGAAATCCGGTGACGTTGGCGTTGGTATCCACAGAGATGGAATTGGTAGGTTTTGACCACAGAGATCCTGTTTCAAAATCTGATGGTAGAACAGCTATACTTTCTGGACTAGGTTTCCCATAAAGTTTCGCCGGTTTTTTCCAAACATAGTTGCTTTAAAAAGTTCATGGTATTCCCGGTAATTCACAGAGGTGGAATTAGTAGCTTTCGACCACAGAGACTTCGAAATCTGGGGGAAAGCTGTTTAAAGGCAGTAGAGAGGGATAGATTTGATCATGAGTCAATTTTGTCTCCTTTCAGTAAAAAGTAAATATTGAAGTAACGTCGCTAGTCTCGTCAGATGGACACCTTACTGGCCTGGCCTTATTCCAGCCCAGTTCATTGACAAGGAAAGCACGAACCGCGACACAGTCACATGTAGGAGAAACAAGCTTTCGAATGCTAGAAGTAATGCCTCTAAAAAAAGCAGCACCTCTGTAACACTCGTAAAGGGTATTACTGAGTTACGAATGGTACCATTACTAAAATTCCTGGAAGATATTTTGTATCCATTGTAGTTGTAGTTGTTCTGTCACATTCACGCAATCTTTCTGATTCCATATATGTAGTTGTTCGTTTCAGACGAATGAGGTAAATGGCAGTTGCAAGCCTCCAAAATGCTCCATTCGCCATCTTTCGGTAGTGTTCCAAGAATTACTACTCGCAGGAGTAGCGCTCCCGCCAGAAAGGACGGAGATGTTTGCCCACGGTGTTCAATATTTCAGTTTTCTTCATCGAAGTTTCTACGGTATGGTAGCAAACTGTTGTATTTCTGAGGACGAGAAAGTGCGGTGGCCTTCTATACCCTGTTTTGTCCAATTACACACAACCCCCCACCTTTCAAAAGGGAAGGAGCTCTATGAAGGAACCTCTGGATCAGTTATCCATGGTAAGTTGTACTTGGATACCAAATGAGGTTTAGCACCGACAATAATTGTTATCAATAAATGAATGAAGCAGCATTGAAAAATTGAACTGACTTCTCTCCTTCGAATTTCAAACCGGTGCCTAATAAGCCATCCTTGTTTGCAAAACCTCGGCCGGCAGCAGCCGCTTCCTCCGTTGTGATCTGAAATTATTATTTCTTAGCGAAATTTTAGAAATTATTCATTAAGATGGTTCGTTGAAGTGTACTTTTCTGTTTTTTTTCGCTCAGGATGATGTATCTGGTGGAAGATAAATATTGCGGAGCTGCTTCATACAGGTGGGAGAACAACTTAGCAATCTATACGTGATCCACGAAATTTTAGAAAAGTTTCGCTATGATTCCCTAAAACGCTTGCCTTACCCTAAGATTCTCAGCAATGGAGCACAATCATTCTGCGCTATCGTCATCTACAACAGCAAAATACAGAGGGCACCGCTAAGATGAACGGTGGTGAGTTAGCGATGCCCAAGGGGTTACATTTACCATCCGCAAGAAGCTGCTAAAGCCAGAGGTCTAGTATTCCCATATGCAGGGATCATCATTTTTCAAACGTAGACAGCATCAGATCACCCAGATCGAGTTCGACCGAATTCTCTTAAGTGTGACTTGTTGAATGTTGATGAATGAGATACCATGCGCTACTTTGGAAATAAGGGAAGTCACTGATACTCATGATGCTATAGACTTTGTTGTAAGCTAGTTGTTGCTAACATTATCAAAAACGCCCCGAAATATGGAATCTGAAAGTGTCCCATCTCATCTCGGAATCTAACAGTACACGGAATGCTGCGAATTCACAGTGCAGCTCCCACAGTGTAGGGGCTTATCCCTTGAACGGGATTGATCAACACTCAAAGACTTTATTCTTTCTGCTTTATTTTCCTTGCCACCTGTTGAAATCGGTCCAGTTTGCCATTTCCCCATGCAGTTTGGCTTTTATGGAATCACAGACCATTTGCTTCATCTATTTCAGAGCCGAGTTTTTGCGAGTTGTTATAATGGACCATTTGCTTCGTTTATTTCAGAAGCTTGTTCTTGTGAGTTGTTACCGAAAAGGGTTTCCGATAAATACCCGGTCATCAACCCATGCAACAAGCCGACGTCTAGGAGAGTGAAATTACGTATACCATAGCCTTTAAAATTTACAATAGCGCGTAAGTTTGGGAACATGATAACGTGGGATAGGTGCGTAGACCTTGTGAGCAGTGGTTGTTCGTGAAAATCAACTGATGGTTCCTCAAAAAGGCATCCCAGTAGCTTGACACAAATTTCTCCCCGAATGTTTCCCCATCTGAATGAAAAACGGTGTTGTGCCGACTATTTCGTGGGTTCCACCACATTATTCATCATGATATAAAATGACGACTGGGCCAACAACATATATCTATGTGATTGAAGTTATCCCTACCAAAGTGGTTAAAGGAAGAAACGACTTCCTCCGCACTGTGTACCGCAACGGAACGTTGTGCTCTCTCGTTCGGCTTATCATGGTTGGTGGGTGGTTGACTACCGTCTCCCATCGGAAGGAGTTTCTGATGAACATGCGGGAGAAAATACCATATGCAATTCTGCTCTGCCTAGGGCGGAACTAGAACTCTACCCTCAATAGAAAAGTCATGAAGGAAGATCATCACCTGCTGCAATTCAAAATCTTCAATTCGAACAGTAAAGAATTGAAATGCGCTTATATATGCCGATCGCAGGTTCACGATAAAAATAGTTTCTGAGATTTCCCCATAGGATGGATTCGAGGCCCCTCGTTATCATATCTGGCCCTACCAGGTCGGGAAACGGCCAAGTTAGAGCGTTATAAAGGCTCAAAGATTGTATGGTGTTTACTCTCGAACGAGTTTCACCGGCATTGCAGAGGCTGCATAATTCACAAGAGAACCCTATCAAGTTCGAAACAACATGTCACGACCCATAGCGACAGTAAAAGGCAGTTCTGTACAGTTCTGGCTGCGCCCTTTGCGCAAATGCAACAAGCAAAATTTCGTCCAAATGCCCCTTCCATGTTATTTCCGTCATGGTGATCTCGTCCAACATCTAGTTCACCTACTTTTGAAGAGCCCTATTTCTCTCAGAATTGGCGAATTTCCTCACTTCCGGGATGAGAAGCAGGCTTGGAAAAACATACGTCTATCTGGCAAGAACATAATGCTGCCACAGTATTATTTGGCGGAAGCTAGTTGCCATGTAACTGCTTACAGTCAGTGGTGCCCCTTAGCACCACTCTTGACTCTTGACATCAGTTTGCGAAGTGTTTTCTTACTTCGATACCATCAAAAATCCCGTGTAGTGGGAGGAAAGGATGTCACTCTCCATTGAGCTACCAAAAATCATAAAAAAGCAACCGAGAACTAGCGTTTTTGTTATTGTTTGACTGCTATGGAAATCAATCGAACAAACATGAGAAGGGTTCTCACTTGTAGCCCTCCCTAGACCGGTCACTGCCCAAAATCGATCGCTTTCATCAAGCAGAAAATCCTGGTAGAAGTAAATCTACAGTGAATCACGAAACCAAAACCAACATCTGTGATAGGATCAGATGCCAGTGCAGCCATTAACGGCAGCCTCCTTTTTTTTCAGTCATATGTATGCAGCTAGCCGACATTCTGAGCCTACTGCCCTATCTCAATAATAGTGCAACGTTCGCAAAAGCTCGAGCGCTCAGCTGTTTGTCGTAATCACTTCTATTTGCTCGAGCCCCCAACTGTTTCCCTTCAGCCATCGGCTGTGTCTTTTTGACGTCTCTCAGTTGCTCCCCGCGCAGCAATCGAGATTCAAACTTTGGAACCGGCTCTTTTGTACACATAGACGGAATCGAACTTGGTTCAGGAAATATTGCAGGGAAATCAAGATCCGAAAATTATCGGTGTTCCTTGGAATCCCCATTGTAAGTGAAGGCTCCCAGAACCAGACAATGTCCCTTAGCTTTTGTGTTGAATCAGTTTCTCCGATCGAACGGAGCATTCGAAGGTAGTAATGGTGAGAAGCGTGAAATCACAGACAATGATGCATTTATGCAGACCGATCATTTATTTTGTGTTTGTGAATGGGTGGAAGTGAGGTAGTGTTACTCGGGGCTCCCCTACACTGTAGTTTTGGACCCGACACTCATCAAGACCAACCTTTTTTGAGTGGGAGCGTGTCCTAAAAAAAGGCCAATACTCATCCTTTCATTTTGTTAGCACCTAGTATTACCTCTGTCTATTGATGAGACCTACCTTGAAGTTGTCGCTTTTGCCCCAAATGGAACCATCAAAGCCACATATAGCTGCTTTGCTGACATTACCAGAGCCGACCAAATTATTGTTAACGAGATCCGCCCAAGACATCTGAAATAGAAATTGTTTCAAAGATTTTCTGGAAATTTCATGAGGAATGGGATGGAATGAGAGCAAATGCATGAGTACTGGATCGAAGAAAGTGCACTGCTATGTTGACACTTCTCTATGTACATCTAAAGGAACTGGAGAACTGAAATTCCACTGCAAAAATATCGAAAATCGATTTTTGCCTCATTATTCTGCAGTTCCTTTCCCATTAAATAGCAATTTATCATATGGGCTGCTGTAATCCAGCAATGAGGTGTGAAATACTGAATGATCAAAAAGCTCGCCGATTGACTGAGGCAGCACTTCTTTTTTGTTGAAAGCCGTTGAATCTGTGAATCTGTGTGGGTGGCACATTTCGCTAGTCACGTAAGAATAACCTACAGATGTCCATGTAACGATTTCTACTTTTGTGACAGCCTAGTAGTGATTACCGTCATCGATACGATTACAGAACGGCTACCAGCAGAATGGAGAACAGAGGAGATGGCTTTTAACAGAAAACTGAACTCGAATTAAGTTCAACGTGAATACAGTATCGCTGAGCTGAGACGTTCAACGATCTTCAACAGACATTCATCAGAGGCACTTAACTCCTAGGCAAGAAACCACGCAAAATTCCTACACAGTGTGCAACCAATGTTACTCGAGGTAACCGGCTCAACGCTTCACGAAACGAGCTGTGAAAAAGGTCTTCGTTCAAGGTGCAGCCTTCAAATGAAGACGATTAAGAAAGATGAAGTTGTCATGTAAGTCATAGAAGAGGAAAATCAACATTGTGACAGCGGGCGAAAGCGAACATTGGCCAAACAAGGACTGCATGAGGTCGAATCGTAGTTGTCGTTGAGCATTGGGAATCAATGCTTAAAAGACCCGATCAGGAACTCTTCTCATTCACAAGGAAAAAGGATAACGAGACTGAAAGAATTTAGCACTTTCATTTTGAGAACATTTGCTNAAGAAGAAGAAGAGAATAAGGCGCTTTTAAAAAAATTCAAAAAGTCGCTTTTCGTCGAGGTTTCGATTTATTTATTGGCAAAATTAATGCTGCTTCTATTGGTATGATAATGAAAAAAGGAAAAAATTCAGCTGACGATGCTGGATTTTTTCCTTTTTTCATTACCATACCAATAAAAGCAACATTAATTTTGCCAATAAATAAATAAAGGGCTCCCTAAACTAACACAACTAGTACACTCGGAACAGTAAGAAAAACTGACCTTAAACTACTACTACATACTGTTACCATCGCCATACATTCAGTGCGGTTACACTTTGACAAACATGATATGTTGCCCATTCAATCCCTTCTTCAACTTATTCTGGCAGACTAACAATAATTGTAGCTCAAATGGTTAGTTTCAGTGATATATTTTCAATTTTGTTGTTTCATCTCAGAATCTGTAGAAAATATTTACTCAAAAGAATAGACCAACTGCACAAATGACAGAAAAGAAACACACGGACGAGAAACGAAGAAATTCAGACGGAGCCCGCATGAAAAGTAAAATTCCGTGGTCAATCTCAGTCAATAAAAATTTCCTTGAAAAGTTAAACAATGCGTGGCCTGACATTCACGGATTGAACTGCCATTGCCGCCTTTATTATATCCCTTTTGAGTCACGTGCGAACGGATGGTTGTGGCGGAGATTGTGCAGCTCTTCGTAGTGTTGAAGATAACTGGTCGTTCAGGGGTAGCAAATGTTGATAATGCGAGTTCAAGGGACTACATCAACATAACCAAGCCCACAACAAAGACCAATACCAAGAAAATCAAGAAAATTGACAAAATCAAGGCAGAAAAATGCGAGAAAATCATATGCCGTCATAAAGATACAGTGGTAAAAGTGGGTGTGGTGGAAGCTAAAGCGACGCCACCCACTCCAACTGTCAATGAGTCACGCAAGCGACAGGAGCTTCTCGGAATTCCCCACTCAGAGGGTCGGTCGACTGGGTGTTCGACCTGGGAGGAGCAGTGTGGGGGTAGATTTAACGGCCGCTTGAACAATGCTCAACGGCGAGCGGCCNGTCTTCTCCCCGAGAAGATCAGATGAAGTGAATTCATAGGTGTTTGTCTTTCGAATGTCACTACTGTTTATAATGAGAACTTTATGAAAATGTGCTTTTGTATAAGTCATACAACTATCGAGCGAAGCTGGTAGGTACGGAGGGAGGGTGGTGAGTTCTCCCGAAAATCGCGTTGCGCCCGCCGCACCCGATCGCGCCCATGAGGGGAACTGTTCGAATTCCACAGGCCGCAGAACTTGCCAGCTGCCGTGGGAATTCGGAAAGAAGTATCGCTATGCTTGACCTCGTACCTTAGGATAAAGGGCCGAGTTAGGGTTAGGGATTTCTCAACAACACACGGGAGTTTCGTAATTCATTCCCACACAGCTTCAGGAATTGTAAAAATAGCCGTTTACAACAAATTCGTGAAAAAAGCCCACCACTGTGTCCAAAGCCTGGGCGAGAGACTTGCGTCTAGAAGGGACCGGAGATTGAGAAAAGTAAGTAGCGCATACGGTTTTTTTTTTCGTGGAATTCAGGCTTATTTTCCATAAACTCCTTGCTCCAACATGTATGTTGGGCTTGGACGTTAACTCTGCTAAAGAGACAGAGTGGGTAAAAATGACTAACATCGGTACCCATCACTAAGATATCACAGATTTTTCCTGCTACTCGTTATTTTATGCTGCGATATTTCCGAGGGCTGTCTCGAAAATCAAAGGCTTAGTTCACGATAATTTCCAGGTGCCCTTTTTGCTTGAAGAGCGGAAGAGTTGATGTAGATGAGTACACCTGTGGCGAAGGAAGCGAGAAAATCGGCTTACTTAAAGCTTTTCAAAGTAAAGGAAATGGAGGTTGTGCGAGTCACCGCGACAGGAATGGCATGTAAGGGATTTTTGGACGAGATTTAACTTGCTCCCATCGTGTAAAGAGCTGGCTACATCAAGTGAAGATTGAAGATAGTGAAGATTTGCAGTGTAAAAATGTCCTTTCCGCTACATCAAGCCATAACTGTCCAGCACTGCCTTTTACTGTCGCTATGGGTTACGACAAAATGTTTGATCTTCTCACTTTGGTTCCCTTATGAATGGTGCAGCCTCCACAAAACCGTTTAAACTCGTCCACTAGGGGTGTGGCATTCACAAGATACAATCTCTGGTTCCTTATTGTGCCATAACCAGGACGTATTTCGCCCTTATAACGACGGTATAAGGGGGAGCCTCGAATTCATACTATAGGGAAATCTCAGAAACTATTTTCGTGAACTGCGCCTTTAGCTGTCCATAATGTGTACATAACAGAGACTGATCAGTGGTCAATTTTATGACAGCGATCCGCTACCATTACACTTGCCAAATGACATAGTTTGGACCACTAAAATAGGCAGAGGTTACGCCGTAACCAAGGTCCTCCCAACAGCCGCCTTTAAGGAGGTCCACTGTGTAATGCTCGTGTCAACGTGAGATTGCTAAATCGTCTAAACATTGCGACAGACAATATAATTCGACTTACTGTTGCAGATTATTCAACGTGCCTGATGAATTGAGATAGTCTCCCATTCACATAACTTGTACCGCCCTCTTATGATCGAGCACCTAATACCGAGTGATACCGAGTGAAGATTTGCAGTGTAAAAATGACCTTTGCGCTATATCCGATCAATCCCGGTGTCAGAGTCGGAATACGACAATCAAAGAGGCCTTCACCGTAGCAGCAGCAATATGTAGTACGTACGAGGGTGTTTCAAAAGATTTGAACATTTTGAATTCGTGCCAGGGGGTCTGGGCGATTTTGAAATCCTGCCGGACTGAGCCACCATGTGATCAGCACTTGCAAGAACCAGAACTGGTTTAGGTCCTGTTCAGATCCTTTTTTTCTTGTTGCAGTTGATGCTGGGAGGCTTTTTGTCATATTTTGTCATATTTTGCTGGATCGTGCTGGATCGGTTGCGACTGGGTACTGCTGTTGCTGTATAAGCCAGAGACAACATTCGTTTTGCGATTAGCTTCGTTGTTTTCTTCTAGGAGTCAGGGATTGGTATTGTTGCTTTCTTCTAGGAGTCAGTAACAGAATGGATTGACTTCTTTCTCTGGAGTTGTTCAACTGGAAAAGGCTCATTGAGTGGAGCTATTGGTAATGGATAGAGGTGAAATAGGCTTCCTATTTAAAAGCTGTGCCAACTTGCTTTTCAACCATTACACTCGATAGTCCAAAAACCTTTGCAGAAATCTTCCGCTTCTCAAGTAACAATTGCAACTCTAGAAAACAGTTAAGCGTACTCTGGAAACTTTAGTATGAAGGTTCTTCTCTCCATCTGTAAGGGGGCCTACTCTGTAATCAGCTGCAGCGACTGGGAACCTGCTTGCTTCACAGCTTCAGAAACATACGCTTAGCATCGAATATGGCGCAATCCAAGATCTAAAGCCTTACATAACTTCATTAAATTACAGCCCTGAATTTTGAAAATCACCTCTTAACCTTATAAGCTCACAAGCGAAAATTTCGGGAAACAGCATTTACCAATCATATGGTCAGAGAAGGTTCACATTGCATGTGTGTATAGAATGTTGCCTTTGCTTGTTTCCCAAATAAATCTGATCCAAAACTTAGGCTACCATATTGCGGTGGTCACTTCACGCTGGAAGTACGACACAGCATTATTTGTTCTGGTTATTAATCAATTGATTTATCAATTCATACATACATTTCACATATGCAACGCCCCACTATTGGGATAATGCAAGATGCTAGCCAAACTATACAACACCTTTTACAAAACTGAACTTCGCGGTCGTTGTGAGTGAAGACGTCCATATCCTAGCACAAAGACTTATATCCACGCTGTGAAATTGAAGGGTGATGGTATTTCCATCCAAATTCCTACGACAAGCGGCAGTGGTTCTGCAAAAACCACCGCGAACCTTCACTGAGAGTTTGAACCTTTCCTTGCAAGACCCTACCACACGCGATCGCTTGCTACGAGAACGACACGTCGTCCATGCAATAACTTCCGGTTACTGTACTACCCGGGCGACCTGCAGTAGGGACGGTTTTATGCAATCGATAAGCCGCACGCAACTGTAGCGGACCATTTGCTTCGTTATAACAGTTTTAGCGTTCTTCATACAATTTAATCTCTATGCGATTATTACTTACGGTATGATTCTACTGTTAGTTCTTTTGGTCCTGTATTTCTTTCTTGCTGCTGCATTCTGCTACAATCCTTCGCGCACAGCGTCCCTCTTGCGCGACGTCCTACTGCACCACACCCCTTCTCCCCTGAGTCCCACGGCAAGCGGCGGTGCTTCCGCGGCGACTATCGTATCCTTCTACTGAGAATTCGAACCTTCCCCTCCATAGCGGCGTCTGTGGGCGAATGCATGAATGAAGCGCGCAATCTGCGGGTCAGAGAGACCTTTAATTATTCAAGTTTCTCGCCACTTCCTCCTTTCCTCATGCGGTCTCGATCGTTGATAAAAGGGCAGAAGGGAGTTATTGCATGTTTGTTGATTATTGTGTGTATTTATGCTACTAGCTACATTTCAACTTCAAACGGCCAGTCAAAAAGCAAGGGAGTCAATGGAAACAGGTGCCCTATCGATTGGTGGGTAGACGGGCCGAATGTGGTAATTGCGGTTAACGGAACTTCTCCCCTATCGCGGCATTCTCCCTTGCGGCATGCGGCAAATGCCACTGCAATTACCGTACTCACCCCGCCTCCCGCCAATCGATAGGACGCGATATTTTTCCTTGACTGACTTGCTTTTTCATTGGATTTTATCGTTTTTTCTTCTGTTTCTTTTTAGTTT
>UZAF01018873.1:0-28836 GCA_900617895.1 Haemonchus placei
AAGCTATATGTTATTACTGACTTAGCATCACCTGTTCCACCTGTTGGCGGGGCTCGGCACTCCGGATTCTCTTGTGAACTTGCGCATATGGGGAAACTATGAGCACCCTCTTTTTCAGTATCGGCAAAGTGAGCGCGGAGGCGGATGTTTTTTGACTATTTGCACTCCTCCGATATTTTTAAATGCTCCCTAAATGAAGTGGTCCTTCTGTTTAGCCCCGAAGCCGGGTCGTTCATTATGTTGATTTCTCGATCACGTAGAGAGTTGACTACGATGTCCCTGCTGCCAAAATCGGTGTCCGCTAGGTCAGGGCCTATGACGAGAATAGTTTTGATTCCCGTTATATGGACTTCATTGTCAAAGGTGGGGTAGAGGGAAGAATAGTAGTGCGAGTAATACACTCGCTTTTTCAATAAAAATATCAGGCATGGAAGTCATCAGCATTGCCCTCAACTTGATATTTTTTTCAGCCTGCCATTCCAGTAACAAAGCCTTCCTCTCCCAGTAAATTCGACAAGCCGCCACTTACTATCAGGGATTTCGGTATTTCTCCGAGGCCCAAAAATGGTTATTGCGACATCGAAACAACGTTCGATGGTGATGGTCCATCAAGTGTGAGCTCAACGAACAAAATCAAATACACGGAACTCGAGAAAAAAGAGGATGCCCACAAACCACCGCTTTCAACACCACTGAAATACATCTCAGTGGGGAGAAGCAATGTAGAGGGACCTTCCAAACTTGCGCAACGGCCAGACCTCTCTAACGGTGGGTTGAATTTCGCTTCTGTTGGATTTCTGGTTGAATTTGTAAAAGTGTTTAAAGAGAAGATATAGCGTGCCGACTATCCTTACCATCCGGGGAAAAATATCTACAACTGAACTTTAGACGAACGCATGCCATCGCCTCCCCAATATATTGATCGCCCGACGACGACAAGAAACAACGACTCCTACGATGTGTTGCCGCTTGCAAGAGGCGGAATAGCTATCAACACTTTTGGAGACCGCTCAAATCAACGGTCCGTCCTTTTGCCTAGTTACCAATAGTTTACAAAATGCCTCGAAACGGTCTACATTATAAGGAACAAACAATAAATATGACAAAAACTTTCTTGTAATTGGGACAGAATAAATATGAACAGTTGTTATCGGTACGACTTTAGACGAAACTAAGATGAATTCCTGTCTGGCTTTTAGCAGATCTTGTTCATATAACATCATTCCTTCATTCAATACCTAAGTTTATGGTGCAGTTCGAAGGGCATAAGCATGAAGTTTGTGGGCTTCGATCGAACTTTTTAGACCTTTGAGTCATTCGAGCTTATATTTTGAGAGTTAGCCAGTTGTGTACACCGTAATAATGCTGGCCGCATTCAGAAAATGCAAAAAATATCTATGAATAAATGGCCTAGACGATTTCTCAGCCCCCCGGAGTGATGGATAGGAAACCACGTCAAAAAGCCTCGTTAATGGAAGAACCTACTGAGAATGTTTTGACTGCTTCATCGTATTTGGTAACTATATCGACTGGATCGACCTTAGTAGTTCCCGAGTCGCTGAGTAAGAGCTGTCTCCTTCGTGAAATTGGACTTCTTACGTATGAATGCAGATATGTTGTAATGTTCGGAATATCCTTGTATAGCACTACATCTCCTCCTGCTGTTCTAGGCCTAGCGGATAAGTGGTTCAAGTTGTTTTGCGATTAGTTTTGTCATGTGATATCCTCTCAGGTGTTTGGGGTGATGATCATCACACTCTTCCCTCATTGGCCCACCATTGATCTTATCTATGACATGAATTAACACGAATCCCCTACTTGTGGTTTCTCAGCACATTTATTCGGTGGCCTACCCGTTGCACTCTCCTAGCTCACCGATTCCACGTGGGATGTCGGTATACCTGTGTTTCGGAGTTTCGGTGAGCCCTATGACCCCTGGTACGTAGGTTGCCTTTTATATTTTGAGATTTGAGAGCAGAAACAAATACTATTTATTGAAAATCGCTTTACTGCCTTACAAAATTTTCCACATTAAGATCTATACACTTTTGCATGAGCTCGAACCACATTTTGAAGCACTTTTGCCACTCTGATGTAGGTAACTCTAAAACATGGATTCTGAACGCAACAACGGCTTCTTCAAGTGTCGAAAAACGTTGACCTCTCATTTTATTTTTTACGTACGGATTGAAAAGAACTCACCCGGAGACTACATGGCTGATGACCTGTCAAATCGTTGTTTTGAGTGCTCAAAAATGCAGCTGTTTGAGCCGTTGTGTGGGAGCTCGCATTGTCGTGGTGAAGAGCAATCCGTCTTCAGCAGTTGGCTTTCTTGATTTCTTGGAAGGCAACTGGCAAACAAATGGTTGTATTCCATTCATAATTGGCTGTTCTGCTTGTCCTAGGGGTACGGATACGACATGTCTAGTTTTTCCAATAAAACAGGAGACCAATTGCTTGGAAGTGCTTGGTGCGCGGAGAGCTTTTGTTGGATTTCGCTCATCTTGAAATACCCATACGTGTTGTAGACGTATTTCGAAGCACTGAGACCGTATTTTTTGAGCATTTCTTTCGACAAATCGACACGAGTTCTTTTTTCTTTGGGGGGGGGGGGTTACCAAATTTTTCAAAAACAAATTTTCTTACAGTCAAATGTTCATGCAATATTGAATATATGTTGGTCCCTCTAATGCCTAAGGTTGTCCCAATCTCACAATAGGTCACATGACGGTCTTGCAATATTAGTTTGTGCACAGTGTCAACGGTTTCCGGAACAACAACTGATTTTGAACGACCTCCACGAAATTCGTCTTCGAGTGAACTACGACCTCGGATGAACTCACTGTACCATCGATAAATACTGGCCCTGGATGGAGCTTCATCACCAAAAATTGAACTAAGTTCATCCATGCATTGCTGTTGAGTTAGCCCACCTCGAAAGTTGTAGAAAATAACCGCGCGAAAATGCTCACGATTAAACCCCGTAACTTGGCCTAAACAAAATCTTATAACTTACTGTAAACAATACAAATCGCGCTCAAATTTCGCAACGTAACCTCAAAATAATCAACCTTTACGATAGTGGTGTCAGTTGCTAGATTGCTACACTAGTGTTGCCAAATCTCAAAATATAAAAGGCAACCCTCGTATGGCGAGTGGGCACCATAGCCGACTGGTGCGGGTCTGTGCTGCGTTCGGCCTCTGTATATTGTGTTCTGCAGCCACGTCAGTATGCTGAACTTGTGTAGTGTGATGGGCTGTCAGAGGTTCTTTCCTGAGCTTCAGTAGTGAAGTCCGGTACAATAAGTTGAGAAGTGGTATATGAACCCCCTGTCAGGCTTTCCTGTCAAGAATTTTCCTGTTTGATCATTTCGTTTATTTTTTTCTCTTCCTTCTTAATCTTTCTTGTTTTTGCCTGTTTTAAGAACTATGTTTACTCGTTTCTCACCTCTGTGAGCCCAGGTTCGAGTACTTCTGTTTTTCTTTTCTATTTTTTCCACGTTTTATAATCTCAAACTCTCGCTTCGGCCCTTGAATGACGAAATCAATTTTCTTCGAAATCTGGTTTCTCCCGTTATTTGCTATTTCTTCTTAGTGTGATGCAGAACCTGCGACTCGAGCTTTCCGTTGTAGCGCGCCTTTTGAGCGCATTCAATAAATAAATAAATAAATAAAAAGAAAATACGGGTTCGAGTCCCGTTCGACGCTGAAGTTTTGTCCATAAATCGCCGACCTTGTGAGACTTTCGGAACGCGTACCGCGGCGTTAAAACAGCAGTCAGCAAAACACCAAGAAAACAGAGAGTGTTTGGTGTGAAATGACCGATACCTTCCTTCCAAAGGTTATGGACTGTTTCCCTTCTGCCTCTTCATTTTTTGACCTGGTAGCCGCTCTTCGACCATAAAACAGTAGCCACGAGAAATCTTTCTTGTTTACGCTTCCAAGACATGCTTTTGTTTTCCGAAACTTTGCATTGATAACCTATACTCTAGCCATTTTGCAAATGAATAGGTTTAGAACGATCACGAATCTCACGTTCCGACCGCAAACGAAAACAGGAGCTTCGGAAGTGTTTGAGCGACCAGATTCCATCACGGGTGAGATCTCGTCTACGGTCTCATCGATACCGCGGAAAACCCCTCTTCCCTTGCAGCAGATGGTGCATCGGAAGCTGCTCAATGCTATGCCGGATGAGGTTAAATATTGTTAAACCTTTGCCAAATGGGAATAATAGTAGTAATTGTTATTCACTGCAGGTTGATCGGTCCGTAGGCTCCTCGACTCTTGTCGAGAACGACGTCATGCGAGATACGGATTCGTACATCAGGGACGCAGAGATTCGTTTGAATTTGTTCATGAATGACGTCGTCAAGGATGAAACTACAGTCTGAGAAGAGAGTAAATAAAATTGTAATCTAAAGCGTTCCCCAGTGTATGGACAAACTTAGAAAGTGTGATGATATAAGAGAACATTCCAAACCTGATAAGACTATTAAACTGATCTGATATGCGATTGAAAGAAAGATCTCGAACGGGAATTTGTGAATGGATTTTCGCTGATGCGAAATTCTTTGTGAAAGACCATGGCAAGATTGTGCAAATTTCGTCAGAGGTTCCATCTCACTGCGCTTCAGCCTTCTCCACTTGGTCACTACAACAACTTTCATATGTGAAGATGAAAAATAGAGTCTGGTTGGTGGATGTGTGTTCCTCGGCATGAATACTGGCTCATTTTCACCGTCTTCCGTTTTCCTCACAAACTTCTGCTCCTACCGCTAGGAATGAACGGCATAAGTTAGTACAGAATTCGTCTACGGTTAAAAATACCGCCTACTTCTGAATGTAAGAAGCAGCCTCCATTGTGATAGCGTTGACATGAGCCAATAAGTGATTGAAAGAAGTACGTTCGTGTTCAGTCAGATGCGAGCTCGTCGCAGAATGGTTTCACTGTTCAAAGAAGGTAAAGGATTCTTTGATAGAAGTGGGATCCCGGAGGGAATGGTATCATCAATTTACTAGAAAAATTCAAAAACCCTGGATTTTATGAAATGCACCGAGAAAGCCGAAAAAATAATTGTCTCACCACTCACATTCCAATTTTGTCTTAACCAACGATATGGTCTTCCTCTACCATTTATATAGTAATTTTAAGTTAGCTCTGGTACTAATACATCTTATAATGGGTGAACGCAGTTAGCTGCTGCTACAGCAGTTGCTAAGCTTTCTCGTCCACACATGATCTTTTCTTTTAGAACGTTGTTCCCTTCGTACTCTTCATGTATGGATATTCGAGCCTACAAGAACCGTAATCATTCCCTCTGCCATTTGTATGGTGAGACTTTAGTGCTTGATGTTAGAGCATGGATATGAGATGGATCTGATTGAGGCCGATCGTTTTATACTTTTAAGCATACACATCGATCCGGGGAAAATGTACAGGTGAAAAAGAAAACTACCATTGAAATTAAGTAGATGCACAAGAGAGAAATGCAAATATTGTTGAAAATGCTCTGGCATAGATACTGTCATTACCCATCTATTAGGATAAGGATACAGGAATAAATGGCTCGGTCAGGAGTGGATTGAAGCTACCGATTCCCAGGTTACTGCTGAAACGTGTAGTGAGAGTTTCTAAAACAGTAAGCTTTGAATGCAAATTTGCTACTAGTTGATACTTTATAACAGCTCTGTAAGTGAGTATGAGTACTGAGTTCGAAGGGATAAGCGCTACCTCCTTGGTAGCGACTACTATCCAGTGTAGTGTTGTGATCCATTCCGAAGCTATCTTCATATCCTCATAGTAACACCTCTCTTCAGAGCTTGCCAGCCGTGACAAAACTCTCGCTCGTCTGATCCGTCACTGAAATAACCCGAAACTCGTTTTGTAAGGAGGAACCTGTAAGGAAGCAATTAATAAGCTTAAGGAGTCTGGAGTTCCGTGACTGCTAGAAGAATATTCTTGAAACGCTGAAATGGGCTAGGAAGGCCAGCTTCTTGATGTACAAAGTCAGTCTTACTAGCGCATTCCAGAGTTAATTTTACCCTTTAGAGGGTTCCATACACAAAAGAATACGAAACCAGTCAGAGCTAACTTGAATGGCATTGGTGTTACTTTCCTTGTAAATAAAACAACTCTATTAGGTCCTATCTCGCGAGAACGCACTCTCTCTTTACCACTGTGCTATTTAGTTCGACCTCAACCGAAATGATCTATTCACCAACCTGCAGTCATTTTTCTGATCGCATACGAATCGAGAAGCGATACATTTAGAACCGTTCATGCACATGAACCATCCTTTGGGACACTTCATCGTATGAGGCACGTATCGACTAGATCCATCCTTCAACATCATCCGTTACTATCCGAATCCAGCTTGATAGAAATGAGCGTATCAACAACCAGGGGTCCGTGTCGCGGTCTTTTTAAGCAAACCGAGTCATCTTCATCAGAATGGTCTGAGCAGTCAATTCTGCCGTCGCACATCCACCTTAAATGCAATTAAATTTATATCTCAGAACATCACGAGAATCAAAAATATTCATCCCGTGCAAGACCAGCCGTTACACTAAGTATCGACTCGTACGTTCATAAAAAAAATAAGCTTTAAATGTACCAAATAACTTCATCGAAAATCCAAATAGTTGTTGTTAACGTCTCAATTTCGCTATATTTTCGGTATGACCAGGGAACAAAAGTTCGAAATGTGAGCTCTTTCCGAGTTATGTGGCACTGAGCTCAAAAAGGATCTGGCAGCTGAACCTTACAGCAAAAAAAGAGGTGGTAAAATCATTTTCGAATTCGCACGGACGTGCATGTTACTAATGTTTGTTAGTGGATTTGCTCCTTCAAACTGCAGTGACTGTAACCGTCCACGGAAACAGCGCTGTACATTGCATGCTCCAATCATGCATTGAATTTGCACGGGAGGCGGTCGTTTGGCGCGAGCCCTCCTGTCGTGCCGCCCATACACGCAGTTTGCGAGCATGACAACTCGTCCAGGTGTTCGAGTAACCCACTGTCCATCCGGCTGATAGAAGCCCGATCGATGACGCCGCTACTATGTATTAGACGCCGAATTGTGGGCCTGCTTGTATTCTGCCTATTAGCGTGGCGTCATCGATCCGGTTTCTATCAGCTGGATGGGCAGTGGGTTGCTCGATCATCTGGACGAGTTGTCCACGTCGCAAAGCGTGTCGGAAGGGTGGCGCGATGGGAGGGACCGCTTCAACCTATATACACCCAGTTTGCGCGATAACTGAGGGTGCATCGAATGCAGCACGTCGCTCCGGCTAAACTCCCATACTCGAAACGACTGATGGATAAGTATGATGAGCGTGGCAGTGAGTCAAATTACTCTCTTCAGAGCTGAAATCCTACAATACTACACTGTAGAAAAAAGAAGTTTTGTGATCCAACATATGAAGACACCGATGCAGAATGGGAAAATAGAATTTTGAAGTTGCGATTTTTTCCGATCACTACAGAAAAATGAGAATGTTACAAGTCATCACCTTTTATGAATGCAAAGAATACCATCCGCACAAGGAATGTAATTGAGAGAAGGGCATCTGAAAGAGAAGCATGGAAGAACCGATAAAGAACACAAAAATCTTGCTGACCTGGAGACTACTTGCTCATTGTTTTCTGCCAAAACGCTTATGATCACGCTTACCCCGCAGATGAGTTGCTGTAATAGCATAGGTTTGGAAATATAGATAGAGATGATGATGGTTGTTTCGTTTATAAGGGCGTTTAGCGAGTGTCCTGTTACATCGTCCAAACAAAACAGCGAAACATTCCAAAGTAGAAGGGCTGGGCTTCTGACCTCATATCGTGGTGTCCTTACTTAAACTCCTTATCTGTGCAAAGTTTTTTGTTAATATCATTCTAGAGCAGTTTTTTGCAAAACCATTTAAATGTTATAACCACCCTTCAGAGCCCTGAATGCTGGATTGAGGACAACTAACGTAACAAAGCTTTACAAAGTTTCGTGTGATATGTTTGGCGAATGAACCCTCGTTAAGAACCTACAACCCCTATAGTGCTGATGTTGAGCTAACGGACTTCCTCTTAAGACCCTATGTGATTAGTATGAGATTCGTATGTAGTAATTCATACTGGAGGATTCTGCAGGAGTGAAATGAGCACACTTGCCCATTCAGATTTTATTTTTCAAGTTTACAGACGTTCAGCCTATCCCTTCCACTAGAGTATTCTTCATTGAGACAACTGGGCTGCAAAGCACTTGATCATATAATATTTCGCATATGTTGCAGCCTGGTTTACCTTCGTTCACTGACAGAGAACGAGATTCGGTACGTTCTTCTGCACTTTAATAATCGAAGAACTCCGAACGTTATCCTTCTTCCCGCCGATCGCACGACGCTTTCTACAAGGTCATCCAGCCAACCCAGGCTGGAGTCTCCGGGGCTATTCAGAAGAGAAAAGGCAGAGGTACCCAAAACGAGTGAGCAAGTTCTCATGTTCTTAGCTTTCTTCCCTACCCCTTCAAATTTCTAGTTTGTTTATCATGTTGATTTCCCGACGAAGTGTCCATACAAAACGACTGTGGCCAACATAGTGAGTTGGAACACCTCCTTAGTCTGGACAAAGCCTTCTTGATCTCAACTGAGTCGAGGCCTTTTTCAAATTGCTGAGTATGAGAAATAGTAAATCGTAATCGCGTGACATTTCAGTGAATATTGTGATGGTATGTGGACGTGGCCTATCGTATGCACCTAATCATCATCAAAGCCTTTGTTCACTCGCACGTCCGTCTTTCATCCAGCGTTTTCCGAAGTGTTGGCTCCTTGCGTCACGATGGCATATGACTGGAGTCGAGCCACGATTTCGACAGTAAATGAGGAAGGAATCGTCAGCTCCCGTCCGTCAGAAAAGGGGTGCTGCCCCAAACCTTGACTGACAAAAGAGCATGAACATGTCCATTAGAAGGGAGAAACGTGGAAACAATACAACAAACATTGCTTTGCACATAAAGGCAGGGGCTACCTAAAAATCCTGATGCTATCGCTAAATTCCGATGCTATCGCAATCCTTACTATATATGAAGCGCTCGCGTCTGTCTATCTGTTTACGCGGAATTTCATAACTCTGTCCCTGTGGACCTAAAGCGGTCTAATTCGGTAGGAGCACAGGCGACAGGATAGGAACACTGATGAAGTGTGATAGGAAGTATAACCATTGAAAGGAGTTGATAAAGAGCCTTCAAAGGCGAGAGTCGCATAATCCGTCACCCACTTCGTGTAAACGATGGGGACTCGGCGCTTTAGTAAGGGATGTGGATTGACCGTAGACGTTTATTGATGAAAAGCCTTTCATATTAACAGTGCAGCATCTGAATAAGCGGTGTAAGATGTAAAGAGACCTAAGGTGATTGGTGGCAAGGACTGATAGAAGGCGTGCAACGGCTGAATAAGAGCTCAGAAGGTTACATACACCAGGTTTGTAATCCCCTTCATGTCAACGTGTCGTTCGTGACACTTGGGCATTTTAATAGGTGGTTTAGGATGTGACAGGGTCGTAGGTACACCGTGACAGGAATTGATAAGAACTGATAAGAGTTGATAAGTGGTCTTAGAGAGCAATAGAAACTTGCCGATCAAATCTTAACGGCTTTGGTATTCACAATCAAGCATTGCCTCTCTGATATGCTTAAATCAATAAGTTGGGGTAGTAGAGTAGGGGGACCTAGGTGAGTGAGTGGTAGGTGCAGTGATAGGAACTCGTTAGCAGCACCGCGATAAGCAGATGAGAATTTTGTTCATTTCTTGCTATTAGATTACGACCGCTATACAGTAAGGTTTTTGGATCAATGAGGGGGATCCTCTTTGTTCAATGACATTTGCTAGAAAACTCAATCTACCGAAAGCAATCTGATATTCTCGACTGATGATATCTACATAGAAAAAGATGCATTGATAACGACATACAATATAGGTCTTACCATCGCGCGAAACATCCGTGAAAGCTGCCCAAAGCTCTGGTTGCCTTACAGTTGAATCTTTGTTGGGTGTTTAATTTGAGAAAAAGGGCAAAAGATCGAGAATTCGAATTGAAAGCATAAGCACCGACTTACTTTGAATACATTAGCATTGTCCTCCTAGCATTGTGCCAGACTTCGTGTACAGGAAAATACTATTTTTTCAAAGAAGGAGTGGAGAGTTAACTACAGCTCTGTGAAAGGATGGGGGAACCCGGCGGTAACAGGGCGAAGCCTTTTTTTCTTTCTTTTCGCTCTTGGTGTATAGTGCCTATACTGACATTGTAGTTATATCAGGAACAGTCGTTTAACCCCCTTTTACTATATACTTGCCAAAACAACAGCCACACGTCAAAATAAATACCATAACTTCATTGCGTCAAGCGCAGGCCTCAAGCTTGGGTAATTAAACCGCCACTAGTTTTATAACAATAGAAGCAAGAGCAAGGCTATATAAAATGAAGGCAACGATAAGAGTTCATGGCATAACGCAGCACCAGATTAACATAAGAAGCAGCCGATAACATGAGGGTATCATAACTGACGGCATGGAGATATATGTCTGAAGACATGAGGATATCACAGGAATAAGCGACTGACGACATGGAGATATTTGTTTGATGACATGTTGAAAACAAGCAACTGAGGAAGGAGGTTGAGGTTGAGAGCATGTAAGTTAAGCTGGCGATTCGGCTAGACCGTGGCGGCTCCTTTATTGGTGTGGCGTCCTCAAGGAGCGTAGTCCTCAAGGTTACAAGGTGTTGTCTGGAAGCTGAAATTAAGTCTGATATGAGTCATAGTCTTGATTGACTGATTTGATGAGACAATTACGGAAAATCGCGTGTTACCCGCGATATTCCCGCCAGCGCCAATGGCCGGGGATTAGTGATGGTGCCTACTTCGTCATATAATTCTTTCATGCGTTTGGAGTGGCGGTTCGCTTGACTTTGCCCTGTTCCAGTCTGGTGCGGGTTTCCAGCGCCTGCTCGGGTAAATCGCGGAGCACAGATGTTGTCCTTCCTTTTCGCAGTAGAAACACTTGGCGTGTACTTGCGACAAATGAAATCTCGTGGACAGCACTCTGAGCATCGAACGCACTTTCCATGATGTTGCACAAATAGCGTCTCTCCTGTACCGATCTTATCTGGAAGCACGCATCGGCATAGTGAGATCCGGTTGTTAAGCAGAAGATGCATGTATGTAGCGGGCGTCTCATCGCTGCCGATCTTGGGAAGCCACGGCCATGGCATTGGTATGTCATCGCGAGCCGAGTTGAAGCTTTGCGTTCTTCAGAAGATCCGCTTCTATAACGTGTCTTGGACGACGTGTCTCCTGTTGAGCCGACACTACTTCTCTTGTCTCGTTTCCGGCTTGAACCGCGCGGGTTCCTCATCGCTCATTCCTTCCTATATTTTCCGACGGGTTTTTGTTTTAAATGAAAGCCTATAATGATCACTCCTCAAGCAAAGTGTTTCGTTGGCGGCTCTGTTGTCCTCTATCGCAGCTACCTGGACGAAGAATGCATCGGTGGTACAGCGGTAAAATGCTCGCCTGCTACGCGGGCGGCCCGGGTTCGATTTCGGGCCAGTACACCATATACTGACTATACTGACATATTGCAGTTGTATCAAGAATAGTCCTTCAACTTTATTGTTACTATACTCTTGTCACAACAACAGCCAGACGTCAAAATACCACAACTTTATTGCGTCAAGCATAGACTTCAAACTTGGGTAATCAAAGCAACACTAATTCTATAACGATAGAAGCAAGAGCAACTCACAGGACTGACCTTGAGTTATATCAGGATAGTCTCTTAATCTTCTTGCGACGGTTCGGCGTATAACTCAATAGTCGATATCCTTGCACCAACACGATAACACGAGTATCACCAGTTTATTGTACCGTGGAACGCGAACTTCATAATTGGGTAATTGAGCCGATAAAGGAGCTTTCATTGTATGAGAAACATTAATTACAAATCATGAATGAAGTGAGATGGAGTGCAGTACGACGGTCGATGGTCTGGCTTGGTTGCTCATATATGGTGTGCAGCTGGTGTGTTTTTCCGGTAAACCAAGGAAAGCCCGGCTGGACGGTCCTCTTCGATATACTTCCGATTCCATCAGTGCCTTTTCTGTGTCTGTATATGTATATAAATACACTTTCTTCTCGCTTCACCCAAATCTCAGCGACTCGCGGATCGTCGCGATATTCCCGGCCCCGCCATGCTTGTCGATGTTACACGTCCATTCCT
This sequence comes from Haemonchus placei, assembly GCA_900617895.1. Taxonomy (NCBI): domain Eukaryota; kingdom Metazoa; phylum Nematoda; class Chromadorea; order Rhabditida; family Trichostrongylidae; genus Haemonchus; species Haemonchus placei. The sequence goes on from UZAF01018873.1 coordinate 12,259, forward strand.
CGCCTCTCGAGTCTGTATATCAGCCGGTGGACGCGGTCTTGGGCATCGTCATGTCGTCGCCGTAACGCTTCCAGCTCGTCTTCGATACGCGCACTCCTTTCCGGAAGGGTACATAGTGCCGAATGGTGCCCTGTCTAGTTGCAGTAAAAGCACCTTGAGTTACGCTTTCGGCACCATTGCCCTCTGAAACAGGTGTAGTAGAGGCACGTAGGGCACGACTGTTCCCGATCAACTATTCTCCATCGGTCTTCCGTGAACATGTGCACTGTGCACAAGTCGGAATAGTGGTTCAATCTATGTCCGCAGAATGCGCATGGCATGAACCGCTCGTGATAGTTTTGTATCGTTCTATCGCACCTTCGCAGTTGACATCGTTCCCTCTCTTTCACATCATTCATCATTAGTCGGAAATCGCGCACGGCTTGTCTTGCTGCTTTAGTTGCAGTAGCAGCTAGGCTACTTCGTCACGTGCTTGATGGATCGGTTGATCTCCAGCTGCCTGCGCGACGTCCCGGGCTTCGTGTTCTTCTTCTTCAGGAGCCTCTCCATGCTCTTGGGAACGGATCTCCTGTTCTTCCTCAGGATTGATCCATTCCTCCTCGATCCTCACTTCAACGTCGTCTTCGTTGTCGCTTTCTTGCTCTTCATGCCGAATCCTAAGTCTCAGCGACTCGCGGTTTGCCGCGATATTCCCGGCCGATGCACCATTTAAGGGAATAACCTTGAGTGATATCAGGGTAATCTCTTAATCTTCTTGCGACGGTTCGGCGTATAACTCAAATAGTCGATATCCTTGCACCAACACGATAACACGACAGGGTATCATCATCAGTTTATTGCACCGTGGAAGCCTCTAACTTGGGTAATTAGACCGATAAAGGAGCTTCCATTGTTGGAGAGACATAAATTACAAAACATGAATGAAGTGAGATGGAGTACAGTGTGACGGTCGATGTTCTGGCTTGAGCGCTTATATGTGGTGTGCAACTGGTGTCTTTCTCCGGTATACCAAGGAGAAGCCCGGCTGGACGGTCCTCTTCGACATACTTCCGATTCCATCAGTGCCTTTTCTGTGTCAAACAAAGTTACAGCTGTTTCATAGTAAGAGTGATGTCAGTAACATATATGTATATAAGTACCCTTTTTTCTCGCTTCACCCAAATCTCAGCGAGAAAGGCTATATAAAAAGAAAGGCTATATAAAGTAAAGGCGAGTATAAGAGTTTATGGCATAAGGCAGCATCGATTAACATAAGAAGTAGCTGATAGCGTGAGGATATCATAACTGACTATATGTCTGAAGACATGAGGATATCATAGGAATAAGTGACTGAAAACATGGAGATATGTATTTGATGACATGTCGAGAACATACAACTGAGGAAGGGTTGAGGTTGAGAGTATGTAGATGAGCCAGCGATACGGCTGGACCGTGGCGGCTTTTTTATTGGGGTGGCGGTCGCACGTGCATGGTTCTCAGCCAGCTGCAAGGCGTCTTTGTACTCTGTTTTCACATATGCGGTCTGGAGGCTGAAATCAAGTCACTCTCGTATGATATGAGTCATATTCTTGATTGATTGATTTAATGAGAAAATTATAGAAAATCGCGCGCGATATGCTATACTGATATGTTACTGATATATCGTGATAATCTTATGATGTGTGCCCCCCCCCCCAACTACATTTTCACCTGCAAATGTATATAGAGTAATTTTCTTAGGAAGCACTGCATTCCGGAATTAAATGTGATCTAGTGAGGGGTGGTCCATGGACAGTTTGTACATTCCTTGAGCAGCTCAGTCAGCATTTTCTCACCGATAAATTCGGCCATGAAATTTTTTGAAAATTATCCCTTGAAAAACTAGATTGCCCGATATGTTGCTGGCCCCATGCAGCGGATAAAATGAGGTTACACTGATGAGTTCGCGATCACTCCGCACAGGATTAAATGAAATTCGTGAACTAGTTCATTGGGTAGACGATCCAGCCCCTTTCGAGTTTTCATACGGCTCAATCCAACACTAATGCCATACCTTCTCATCCTGCTCTCAATATTCTATCATGGTAAAGCTGTTTTCGATTCAAAAAAATCACATTTTTTCATTGTATTGGAATTAGGACATTTTTGTATTCAACGGTTCTACTAGGTACCGCCCACTTCGTGATCCTGACATTATAATAAGATTTTAAACAATTTTCATGTAAAAACCAGCGGGAATGGTTGGGGATAAAGCAAATATCCATGGTGGCTCCGCATTACCTTGACATTTGTTCACAACTCAGCATTTATCCAAGAAAAGAATCACGTTTTCAATACAAAATAATCTTATTAAACTCAAAGAATACCGCAGGCGTGCTGCATTTTTAGTTTAATAGTTAGTATTCTACAAATCAAAAAAGTTCCCGCTCACTAGAAACCTTTTTCGAAGCATGGAAATTGTCAGCTGCTTCACCCTGACTAGTTGAAGTTTCTACGGCTCTACACATCAGACAAGTTGACACTTCTTACGTTCAGAGGCACAGTTCACGTTGCGAGAAAAGGCTTTGGAGATTTCTCAGTAGACTATGGCTTGTGTGAAAGGCTCAAAAACCACTTCTGTTTCCCCCCCCCCCCCCCCCCTTGCTCAGTAATGACGAAGAAATGTAATTACTTATTTTATATGGTTGATATCATTTCAAATGGGCATGGTTGCAGTAAATGCTATCACATCAACTCATACAGTCAAAGGACCAACCATCTGTGCAGGCACCGAAATCTCTTCCGAACCTTGAACCCAACGTTCGCCATCATTTCCTTGCCAAACTTTGAAATGACTAATACAAAAAAAGCTTACTATTTCGTGCTTTCTACTTTTCCTCGTCTTCTTTGCCACCCATGAACAGTTCCTCTTCAACCCTGCCGCCCTGTAATCCGATAAAGATATGTGAATCATCGCGAACTGTACCACCGAGAGTAGCAAGTAACAGAAGTATCCTTGCGTTTCTACACACGGGACGTAGTTTAACAAAACCACATAACCGAGCTTCTGTAGACCATTAGTTCTATCTTTGGAGGAATAGATCAATTCATCGATAGCCTTTTTCTTCTTCTCCCTAGCGTTAACCCCGACCAGTGTATGGTCCTTTGCTCTTCTTAGCTGTGATCCCTACCATTGATCTACGTATTCTCTGCTGTTATCTCGGCTTCAGAGAAATCCCCGTGGCAACCTCTTTCAATTTTCACTTTGAGGCTCTTCCTGGTTGCTTCTGAGCTCCGCACTCCATTGTTTCTCTTATTGCATCCTCTCAACACGCCCCATCGCGAGAACAATCCTCCCAATTCCTATTCTACAGAAGCTGTCTATAAGAGTCGTGCTGACGTCTTCTATTCTATTTCGATCCGAGCGCGTCTAACGGCAGACCCATCTCAATAAATTCATTTTTGCAATGTGCCTTCCATCAATCCTGGCATCGTGGGCCTCGCCTTTGCTACAGAAACCTTTCCCATGAGCTTTTCCACACCATCGAAGATAACATTGGAATATGTTCGTTTCACAAATCTCACAGTTATTCGAGCAGCTGCAGTCTCATCCACACTATCGTTATCGAACACATCCCCTCTCAGGTAACGGAAGTTCCCTGCTCTCTGAAGGACATCTCCGTAATGGTGCAATTCCGGTTCTACGCACTTCTCTCAGCTAAAGAGCTCATTCTCCTGCTCATTTGACCAGAGTCTATTCTCTGCTGGCACTTTCTGCCGTTTCAGCAGCTTGCCTGGAGTTTATCCTACCATGCGCTATCAGAGTCATGTCATCGGCTTCATCAAGTTTGACCATTGGGTTGGTGGCTAGTTTTTGTATAGATACTGTTGGGCCTGCACAATGGGAGAAAGCTTTTTTCTCGTAGATGATCCCACTTTTTGTTAGTATCAAGGGAGGTACAAGAACCAGTTCATCTTGCCTCAAACAATCACAGTTCTCCACTGATAAGACAGCTCCTTGAAGGGACAGTTCACGATGAATTTGGGGTAATCTTTTCAACCAGAAAAGCGCCAGTATTGGTTGAGGAACTACATCATACCAAATAGACCAAAGCAATCTTCCTCTGGCCGTGACTATTTGTTAGAACTTCCTGGGGGACGGGACGAACGTGCGTCCGAGAATGCGCGCGGCAACTTGCGCGGCGAAGTTCGTGATGATTTATAGGACTCTGACGCCAATTTTCGGGGTACAAACTCGATGTGGAATAGTTTAGTAAAGTCAGATGATCCTTCTAATCTACTCAACTTCAAATTCAGGCCCCTATGATAGGCGCCAAAGTCGCTCAAGTCGTTACAAACTTCGCCGCGAGATTTGCCGCGCGCATCCTCGGACCACGTTCGTCCACATACCCGAACTTCCTACCTGGGTTTCTTTGTGAATGGTGCAGCTTTTACAATGCGGTTGAAACTCGTCCGCTATGGGTGTGGCTTTCGGCCGATACAATCTCTAAGACCTTATAAAGCTTTATCTGGACCGTTTTCCGACTTGACAGCGCCACATATAGTTCTCCCATTTTCTTCACGAAGTGTGCGTTTAATTTAAGTCGGAATTTTACGCTGAGATCTTATGTTCACATTCTAAATTATTATACATTTAGTACATTATAAGCATTTTTATTATCATTACTGAAGTTTTAGTCATCTTACACAAGTGTAGCAGAAGCACAAGATTAGTGAAACAATGAATGATTGATAGAGTGAACTGAAGGAATGAAGAACAACTTGCGTAACTAACAGGGCACGCCTCCATAACTAGTAGTTCAACGGCAACAATCGCTGGAAGTCAACTCGATGAAACATCTCAATCAATATCGATCGATGAATCGGGCAATATTGGCGAGAACATCGATACGCTCTCGCACAATGGAGGAGACCACATAAGGCGGTACCCCCTTTCGACTTGGGTATGTGAAATAGGGAAATATGAGCGATGTTGAATTGCGATTATACACGATTTCAGCCTCAGATTTTCCACAGTTATCCGTATCGAATTCCGTACTACGATAACAGTCTATTCTTCAATCGTTACGGATTCAACTCACTAAATGGAATCGACAGTGCTATGCAACGGTTACCATTTGGTACTCCAATCCTTCCCCAGCAACGAATAAACCCATATTTATGGAGCAACTCTTTACCAAGTGTGCCTACAGGTAGTTGAATAACATCTTAATTTACTATACTTAGCTATACGTACATATATATATATATGCATATTTATTTATCAAAGACACCGATCACGATAATTTGAGTTACCTGTTCAAGTTCAAAAGCGAAATTGTTGATGTAGAGTAGTGCATCGTTGGCGAAGAANGGGGGGCATTCGAACGAGACTTCAGTTGTTGTAATTGCGCGCAAGGAACTGAATACATCAAGTCAAAATTGTATTGTCTAAAACTGCCTTCTACTGTCACCATGGATAATGACAAGTTCTTTGAACTTCTAACATGAAAATCCCTTGAGATAGTGCAACCTCTACAACGTCATCGAGACTCGTCCGCTGTGGGTGTGGCATTCACACCATACAGCGTCTGGTCCCTTATTGTGCCCTATCCAGGCCGTTTCTCTACCAGAAATCAGCGCATATAGTACCAGGAGGTACCTCGGATTCATCCTATGAGGAATCTCAGAACCATTTTTTATTTTCATGAACTGTGCCTTTAAGTAAGATGGTGTAATAGTTATACTGGAGGGATAATCCTATTAGAACAAATCTCTTCATTAAAGAAGAGCCCATATGACCAAAATTTTTCTACGAGCTCTTTTTTGCAAATGTGATTATGTGATTGAACTCAATCTATTAATTTCAGATTCAGATATTCAATTTTCTTATCTGATGGGTCATCCGCATGCAGCTATGGCATACCAAGGAATGATCTTCAAAGCATAACAATGCTTATCAAAATAAGTATAAGGACTGTGAAGAACTGATGTATTGGCGGAATTGTATGAAGTAGTAGCTATGTATGCTTATAGCTACATTAATAATAATAATAAGTTGATGCATAATTATTGCGGATTTTTTCGCGGCTTTTTCTCTCTCGATCCAATTTGGATATTGAACTCGGGATTTAATAGAACTAACCTTCTTACTTTCATTAACAGATATATGTCTAGAAAGTCATCTTCATATACGCCACATTATGCCTTATTACTTCGAGAAAAGTTGGAAGATGGCGCAGTCATAAAGTGATCTCAACGAACTTCTCGGCGATGGAACAGTCAGCCAAACCCGAGTGAAAATGGAATCTGCTTCTACGGTCGGTCAATCGCCCGTTGAAAAATTGGCTAACAAACAGAACTTTCGACGAGATGGATGGCTTGATGGCCGACGTCAAGGCGTGATCGTCTTCAAGAATCGCAGACACTTCGCCTGTGGTATTCGACTGCCTAGCAAATGAGAAGCAATGCTCGCCGTAGATGGTGGATATGTTCTGGAGTAAATATTTGAACATGTCTTTGATAAATATTTCTATGGTTTCTTTAAGCAAAATTTGCTGAAAAAAATCCGTAATAATTATGCATCAACCCAATAGTATACTGTTGTCTTTGCACCTGTCTGTCGAATTGTAAAATTGTGAGAAATATACCTTTATTGAATTTATGTTTCATTCTGCTGCTACCTGTATTCTTTTCTATCATTGGTGTTCGCAGGTTCATCCTGCGGAGATTCCTTAGTAAGGCAACCCTGAAGGACACAAAAACGGACACTTTCGGGTTGCAACACGGCCTAGATATGACATAATAAAGTACAAAAACCGGCTTAGCCGACGCACGCGCCCAAGGGGACGAGTTACAACGGCGTTTCAGGCAACATACTCTCGTCCAATCCCTAGTTGGACTTCTTTTTCGGAGCCTTATGTATCCGACGTACCCTTCTCAAAATTGCGTGAATGACATCAGCGAAAATTAAGGAGTGGATGTTAGCGGCTTTTATCCTTCTTATTAGTTGAGGTTAAAATGGGTAGAGTTGCTGTAGTGGCAAGTAACGCACTTCACACACACACACACACACAATCACGGGTTCGAATCACGTACCAATATCCGCCTAGGCCAACCAAGCCTTCCGTCCCTCCGAGGTCAGTGCCAGACTTGTCTGGGAGGATAAAAGCACTGACTTGTACATCGGCTCATTGAATTGGCCACATACGCATTCACTACGCCATTACGATTCCGACTGGAAGACGAATGCGTGGTCGCATCTCTCTGACGGGATAGCTTACCGTCCCAAGACTTCATACTTTAGACTTTATTTGAGGTTAGAAAGGACAATTACTAATTGCCTCATATACCCTATCTATACTCCATCGAAACCATCGAAACCTCCAGATAAAGAAGTCTTTCATCCCTAATTGATACTATTTCACAAACGCTATGCCATTATTCTTTCTACATTTCATTTCCCCTTGTTTCATTCTCTCCCTATCATCGTTGCAGTAATCCTTTTTTCCCGCTTTTCCTTAGTATTTGAACAATACAACTAATCACATAAAGAACAGATTGAGAAAAACTTCGAACGGCGAGTTTAAAACCTAAACCTTGCACGCAGAATACTCGAAGATTAGAAGACTAATATCGAGCTAACAAAAATCCTTGAATGTACCCTAAAATTCCATAGATAAGAGCGATAGACACTACCGGTGAAAAATGAATTGCAATGAAATTGAAATTGAATGCAGTCACCCTCTAACTTGATGNCATCAAGTTAGAGGGTGACTGCATTCAATTTCAATTTCATTCCAATTCATTTTTCACCGGTAGTGTCAACCGCTCTTATCTATGGAATTTTAGGGTACATATGTATTGATGGGTGTACTTCTGCAGTGGGCTATTAGAAAGCACCTGTCGCGATTTTCTCGCAGGCTTGTTCGTTTGGACCCTCGAATAATTCACATTCGTGGTTCCCCCAAATCTAGTCAGCAAACACTAGGCTATGGACTATGTGTGCTGGTACTTGAACCTTCTGCCCGCTGTTAAGGTTGTCTATCTAGAAAACGTTTTTATCATAATCTGGCGAGAAATATCAAAGGAAATAACAAAAGCGATATTTATCAGCTCGATACCGCCATAACGCAGGAAAATACTCTATGCACATCGTAGATCAGTGAAACATCTTTAGGATTGGAAGACTGCACATTTTGTTTACCTTGGATCGAAATAACTCAAAAAGTAAAACCAAAAAAAAAAACAGTAACATCGGTGTCGCACGAAAAATGATTAACATCGTGACCGTCTCAGCTTGAAGGAAAAAGCTAAACAGTGGTATCTATAACAACAATAACAAGTTGAATGTCTTTCATTCATTCTGATAACACAATCTATTGTATAACTATTTCAAAAATGAAGATTTCAAATTCTATTACTCTAAAATAAAAATGACTGTGAGAGCTTACACATTTAATCCAACACAACAAAGGTTGAAGCACCTGAAGCCAATGGTTTTTTAAGCAAAGCCGTTTTCTAACTAAGAAGCACAAAACCCGTTGCAGAGTGGATATGATCTGGAATTCTGCTGCTTCCAACTGCAGAAGATCATAAGGATGCAGAGAGGGAAGAGTGGGAGTAGCTCGGAGATTACTGGAAGTCTGATTCGGAAATTCCAAGATCGCGCCGGCGACGGCGCACGTCATCATGAATTGCTCCAAGATTTTCGTGTGACGAGTCAAGGTAGCACACGCGTTTTTCTCCGTCGAAGTCCATTTCTTTTGTGTTCTGGAAATTCGGAATTATCTTTTTTGGAAGAAGATCGGTTCACTCAAATATGAGTCATGACTACGACACTTCACTCTCAGTCTTATCCGGAGTCGCACCTCTGTTGCCATGTAGTTACTTTTACATTAGCAGCGGATTCAACAGCCAGTATGGTGAATAATAGATGCTTCACGCACAGAGAAAAGGTTCCATTGAAATGTAGAAAACACGTTAGGTTAGTACAGAAGAAAAGTGGTGAGCGATGAGTAAATAGAATAGTGAGGTAAGTCGGTCAGGAATATATAGGGTCAGGGACCACTTCTAAAACTGCGATAGTTTTGGGCTGCCCAAATGAGCGCTCTAGTTCACAATTGATGCACAAAGATAAAACTATTCGATAATTTTGAGTAACTTCTTGTGGAGTCTACAAGAAGCTCTTTTTTACTTCTTACTATTTCTAGCTACAGCCAAAAACCATTTTTTAGAACTTCACGGAGATCAAGTACAGTACAATTCACTCACGTGGCTTCACAACATACGGTTGAAGTTTCGAAAAGAGCCCAATCCCGAGTAAGAAAGAATTGTAGTGCAAGGGCCCCACTATCTAGGGACCTCAATTTCTTGAACAACCAAGATAAGATGAAAAAGAGGTTTCGATCAAGGAAAAATCGAAAACCATCCCTGTTGAAGTGGGCACTAAAAGATTATCCAAACGCAGCATTAACTGAAGGGCATTAATCGAAGGAAAAAGATAGCTGGTTCCACAATGCAAATAATTTCATGAAAAAGTCATGCAACACCCGCTCATATGGAATAATCACTGAACACTAGCGTAAGGTCAATTGCCGACGAACGTTATCCTTATCGACATTTGCGGATTCAATGAAAAGACTTGTAGAAAATAGAATATTTCAGCAAAGATTCAAAGAAGATCAATATGTAAATGGTGGAACACTGACTGCCATCGTTCCTTTACATGGTTATTGCAGAAAAGTACAATTCGTCATTTCTGTGCGCAAAACATACAGATCTTTTTTTTTAAATGATTAACTCGAACACATAGGCTTACCGATGCGAATTGCGCCCACCATACAGACAGCCATATGCTGAAGAATGTTCCGACAACCTGAAAATACAGCTCGATTTCAACATTCAGCAAACAGTTCTCTAAATTCTGAGAGTGTTCAAGGAATAAGCTTATCTTACTCTAATTCAAAAATTTGCTGGAAATGTAATATGTGGGTATGTGTATGTGCATGTGCATCGCAATTACTTTCCCAACAGCCCAGTATATCTAACAGTAATCCAACCGTTCCTTCACAAGGAAAAGCGTGATTACTCAATTAATGTGGGCGAGGGTGAGAGAATGAAAGAAAAACAGGAATGGAACAGAATCAAGGGGATCGGTGGGATAGGGAAGTGGAAGTATGTAAGGGAGCTACTCCTTAAAAAAATCATTCTACTCCTTGCCACTTATTGTGACACCTTACCTATAAACAAATGAAAGCCTCATTGAGCTTCCGCAAGTATGAAGTTATGACAGAGTGTGTCTCAATGCTCGGTAATTAACTAAATCTGACCTTTGCAGATCTTTACTTGATATGCTGCTTATGGGCAGGAATCTTAGGTGCTGTGACCTGTTTTCAACGCTTAAAAATTGAAGCCAGCGGGCAGCTAATATTTGCTTCAAAAAAACTGAGCCATACACAAGAAGCTGATAAAGCTTGGAAACCTATACAGATTCGCAAGAAAGACACATTAACCTCGATGTTATCGTTCACGGGGTTCTGAAGGGAACTGTTAGTGGCATTACTCACCAAGAATGCTATCCACGCAATGAAGCGGTAAACGGGCAAGTTCGGGAACATGTGCCGTCCGAACTTGACACATATTGCAGCTTCAAGAGCGGCTACCGCACAATATACCCAACACTGCATACCGATTCTTTTCACAAGGGGATCTGTGGCGTATAGATAGAACTGTCTGAAAATGAGTTTAAACAAGAATGTTATAGCTCTCTACAACGAGACGTCGAAGTCTTTCCCAATTAAATTTATTCGATAACGATCTATAACTTCTACTCTGATGCAGGAATAATGTGAATGGAATATAATCAATTGAAATAATAAAACAAGCCAAGTGATGGCAATGTGCGTGGATTAATACTGCCTAATTGGAGCTTTCATAGGCTTTGCATGTAATCGATAACTTTAACGATGATGTGACGATCGTTTCTTCAGGTTATCTCATTTTTCGAAGCTTTTCAGTGAACAGTGCCGAAGTACTATGAGGCCGACAAAAAGTCCACAGCAAAAAGGCATCGTTGAGTCAGTAGTTCCTTTTCAAGGAAGAATTCATTTTGAGCAATATATTCCTTTCAAGAGTATATTCCCCTACAAATATGGTGAAAACATAAAATTTCAAAAAATGAAAGTTATCTGAAACCAACGCAGTATACAGCTTCAAATTGGTGAAATTTAGTGATTCGAGAGAAAAGTGGCAGAAATGGAAATTAGCCAAATAAAATTTAAAAAAAAAACCATTGCAGTCCACATGTGGACTACACGGTCCCGCGAGGAGAAAAAAGTGTAGCCAGCATGTAGATCAGATTGCCGTCAACGTGATGAGAACATACTCAAAAAACCAAATGAGAAAATGGTTCAATCTTAACTTTCACCTGATTGATGGTGCAGAAATGAGTGCGATCAGAATGATCCGCCAAAACACCACAAAATGTTTCGTATCCACAGCAAAGACGTGTTTCAAGAAAAATGTATTTAACTCGGTGAGCTGAAATATGTCAACGATCAATTTATGTGAAAACTGATGCAAAAGTGTGTATCAATTCTGCAGAGACCAGAAGCGAACAAAAAGGAAAGGAACTTGCTCTGATTGCATCATTCCATGATTAATGCTATCACGTTCCTATATTCAGGATGTTCATAGCCTGGCCTAGGGAGAGCCTAACGGTGGATGTGGTACAGAAGCAGTGATACATACATTTCCAATACTCCAATTTAGTGCATCTGGGTGGGGAAACCAACATTACAGCGGACAAGCTTCATAGTCTAGAGAGAAACTAGCGACATGAGGAGTACTTAAGAGCACTGAAACAGACCACTTTGCTGAATTTGTAGACATCCCGTCGCTTTTCTGCAAATGAACGGTCGTTGGAACCACAGATGTCACAGGCGAGAAAGAAGCTATCCCAAACAGAATGATTCCCATAGACACAGTAGCGCCCAGGCGCACGCTCTGCTCAGCGTGGGTGGGTCTTTTTATGCGACTGATATTCCGATTAATTGGGAGCCACCAATCCACTCGATCAATTCCTCTTGAAAAAAAGGCTAAAAAGAGAAGCAAGGAGCAGACTAACCAGCCAAATCAGGACAAAAACATATACAGCCATTGTCCTCCTAAGCGCAGTTGAATTAAACCAGTCCAGTTCTGTCCAACTTTCTGGAGTAAACTGCATTACTGCACGCTTGAAGCGACCACGGTGTGATTTTATGTCCCTGGAATGATAATGACATACTAATTGTTAGAATAGGAAGATCGGAAATTATGATGAGCCATGAATCAAGCTTCATGCGTCCGAGTTACACTCATGCTTAAGACTAAGACTGCATTCTTGAGATGGTTTCAACGGAAAAATGTGGGGAAATACGGACCTTTTCTTTTATGCTTGCAAATAATTTGAAGCCATTCACAAAGTGGTTTACTGGATGACAAAGACTTCAGCATTGCTCGATGCCTTTTCTGAGATGCACCCCCGCATTAAACTTTTATTAAGAATCGTAGGGGTACTCTGAGCGCGTATGTCCGCGTATGGCCTACTAACAAATTGAGGTGGCCAGTGGGTGTTCATTTATTCTCCCAGATGAGCCTGCGACCCCAGCGGATTGAAGGTTTGGTTGTTCCGGATGAGTACCTTCGATATTCGATCACATGCCGCTACGCCACCTCTCTCCTAGTCACTTGTTGAAAAATTAATGTGAAATTGATGTCAAAAAGCGTTAGGTTAATGAGAAAAAATCTAATGAAACACTTACTTGATACTTTCCCAGTGAAATTGCCGCATTCGGAAAAAACTGCACACTTTCAATCCAAACCATATCCCGAGACCATTACAAAGTAGCACGTCCAGGAGAATGGCATCCCACCAACATTCTTCGAAATTGGGGAGAAGTTGTGTGAATACGACCTAGAAAATAATTCGTAAAGTTATTTTATCAGCAGCAGGAAGCCTTCACCATCCCCTCTTCTGTAGGGATTATAAGTGCACATCATAAAAGTGATTATACTTCTGTGAGTTCCCATGCAATGCTGATATACCAGCACAGTATGCCGTGTCGTATCAGTAAGGCCTTCATAGCCCATCCAAGGAAGTGTCCCACAGCGAAGATGTCCATATGACTCCATACTCGTTCCAGAGTAACATCGGAGCAGTTCACAGCGTACGCCTGAAAGTTGAACTCAATTTTTAGCATAATTGTAACAAGTGATGAAGAAAGCGAAATTGGTCAAGGAATATGAGGAGAACGGAAACAGATACTATTGATTACAAGCGCCTCTAAGGAACAAATAAAAAACTACGGAAACGATCAAGTGAAAAGAATGACAGGTAACACCACTATCAATATCCCTACAAGTATGGAAACGAAAGTCACCTTCTCTTCGAGCGACTCCTTACTCAAACCATCAGGATCTAACCATGAAAGAACCTTCTTGATGTCCGCATAGGTTTGAAATAAGGTAAACTGGAGTATCATTAAATATATCACCGACATGCCAAATATGATTCTCCATAGAATAGGGTGTGGTCGAATGAACGGTCCTACAGAACAAATACTGCATACTTGAATATAGAATGCGAACTCGTTTATCATAGGAAACATAAACTGCATTTCACGCTTTCGAAATGCATTCCTGACTTGCCCCGCACCCCCACTTCTGGTATCTGTCGTAACCCTAGATTTCTGCCAGTTTACCTATCAACTTCCAATTTAACTCTTACAATTCCACTCCTCTCATTAAACTACCCTTCGGAAATGGTAACAGGTTCAGTATCAATTGTACCCTCCAGCTTTTGCAAGTAACTGAACCATGCTCAGCTCACTTCTGGACCAATGAATCAAAAAGGAAAACGCATAAAACACACTTGCTTCGAGTGAGTCTGGTACTTACTACCATCACGAAAGTCGTGGGTAAGTTGGGTTCAGTCATCGAATATTGTATTTATATACGGGCTTACGGGCACCACTTCAAGCCACGCCTTGAGAGGTTTTCTAAAAAAGCATGATGCAGAACGAACCGTTAGGGAAAGCCAGTGCACTGACAATTAGAAAAAGGACCAGCGTCCCCATGCATCCATCATATACGTTGGTGTCAGTACCTCCATCATTTCTGAAATAGTAAACTGATAAGAAATGAGGGTAAATCACATCATCCCACACACATAGTTTTATATCACATTATGAAAGTTCCCATATTATCGCTAAGAAAACACCGTTCGAGCGGGTATTGGTGTGGCTTTGATGGAGTGCAAGAAACGCACTGTCGCCATCTGAATCTACATACGCCTAGCCCAATAAAGCCATCTATCGGGTAAGTGGTATCAGACTAATCTGGGAGGATAAAAGCTGAAGTAGAATGCGTGAGCACACCTAAAGATGGAACTGATCAAAGGCAAAGAGTTTATCCTTTGGATTTCGGGTGGGTACAGAGAGATGGTCAGCTGAAAGTATGATCGAATGAATAAGAAGAAAAGTATTCTTAGATGATAACTCACCCGGAAAATGCTTTGTAGCAAACGAATATACAAAGGCAAGCAAGGATCGTTAGTGTATGAGGTTTATACAAGATATCCAATGTTATATCCTCCACAACACGATCGTTAACCATTTGAAAATGTATCCTTTCCAGTTCTTTTCTCGAACGTCGTCTGACGGTTCGATGGGACCTTAACATTTCCGGCATTGCTTTTACACTGTTACTGAGAATGTTACCAAAAAATGGATGAAATATGATTAGCATTAGGATGTTGAAAACCAGATTCATTCACTTGCTATCATCTTCAGTTTCTCCTTCTGTAGTGTAGCATCCAGCATCTCCTATTCTATCTTTCGGATCAAGACGTAGCTCATCGTCACGGTCTTCTCGTATGCCCACTCGTCTTCTCAAATTACTGCTTTCATCTTCCATCTAAAATATAATCACATATAACATGCATGACTCGACGCTCGATAGTTTAGCTCACGAGCATAATCCTATCGTTTTACCATATCACATGCACCACATAAACATCTAACGGATCGTTCAAAGTTTCAGTTTTTGAAGCAAAAAAAGATTCTCCGTCTTAGCCGAGGCTTCCCTCCCTTCAATAAAATAAATATTGCGAATGAAGGGATAACTGAGCTGAGAGTGGTGTAGGCCAAGCAGCGTACTACCGCATGCAATGTCCGGAAACTGAGGCCCGAATCGGAAGCTACGCGAGCCAACTAAGCTTTCCATTCCTAGGGGCGACTGATTAGCACTAGCCTGGTTTGGGACGATTGAAGCATTGGCATGTATTGAATGTAAATCGGATGCGCTACAGCATTTCACCAATCGCAATCCAGTCAATCAAGGGTATAATCTGGTACCTTTTATACTAGAGATTGTTTCCTTTGATCTTTGGAGTCTACCCGCATGACGACACTTGTATAACTGAGCAACTTGTCTGGTTAAACGCGTGAGCTTCTTATAGTACTTGCTGATAAGGATAGAAGGGTAGTCTTCTGGCATTAATCGATCTCATCTGAGGGATGCGCCAACGCATTTGACTTCCATTCAGAACCGTAGTAGCGTATTAAAGGCGTATATGACCTATACGATGACTTCCGGTGGCCAGCCGATGTACATGTCAGTGCTTTTATCCTCCCAGACAAGTGTGGTACCAATTAACGGTTTCCAGAGAGATGGAAGGCTTAACTGGTTCTGGCGGATACCGCTCCGGGAATCGAAACGGTGACCACGCGCGCGTGATGGTGTCATGACACACCCCCTCCGCCCTTTCCGCCCTTACATTCGGGTGTGGTGCGATTCGTGCGATTCTGAGTGCGCGCGGCAAATTGCGCGGCGAAATTCGGTGCAATTCGAACGACTCTGACGCCTATTTTTGGGGCACAAACTTGAAGTAGAATAGTTGGATATGGTCAGCTGATCCTAATGACCTACTCTGCTTCAAGTTTGTGCTCCAATAATAGGCGTCAGAGTCGTTCGCATCATCACGAATTCCGCCGCGCAATTTGCCGCGCGCACCCGGAATCGCACGAATCGCACGTCCCCCCTTACATTCTGATGTTGTCGACAAATAGTAACAACTGTACAACCAACGAAGAAGCGGTAGCCCACGACTCTCCCCATGTTCATGAATAAACAATCAAATAAACTTTCTTAGAGCAGCTCAGTGAGAAATCGATCCGAAAATCGAGCGTAAGAACTCTGTTAATGGTAGAATTACTTTTACACTATTACTCAAGAGTGAAGGCTTTTCAAAGTGTAAGAAGTTTCAGCTACGACAAAGAAATTCACAAATTTCGAAAGCACAACTTGCAACAAACGAAACATAAATGAAAGATCGAGATAGGGGTGGCCTTGAAGTGTTCGACGATCAACCTGACCAACTTGCCCGCTATCATATCGTATGACGGAGAAACGCATAAAAGTTGAGAAAATCTCCCATTTGGACTGTTCAGAGAGCATCGTAACATCCCATCATTTTCATCTTACTGAAAAAGTTCACGACAAACGAAATTCAGCCGCAGACTCGCAGCTAAATCTACACCCCGAAAAATTAACGGGCGAGTTGTGCGCGACATTTGTCAA
>UZAF01018874.1:0-10610 GCA_900617895.1 Haemonchus placei
GCGAATCCACAAAGAGCTTGTTTTGCACCGGTCATTGGGTCACATATATATATATATATATATATATATATATATATACCATAGCAGCTCCAAACCCTTGATCCCTCCTTCCGAGTATGAGAAGCTCCCAAGAAGAACCCGCAGGCAACTCGTCACGACCATTCGGATCAGAGTGGTCAAGAGAAACTTTCCTAAAAGGACTATTTCTGGTAAAAAGCGGAATAATTCGATATGAGCTACCAACTTCAAGCGGAAGAAAGCCTGTTCCCTAACAACCAGTGTTCAAAAATTTTCTTTGGGCTGAAAAGCATGCTGAACTGCCATTGAGACGTTCCTTTTTCTTTTACTTTTCCTTCCTTCTAATCTTATCTAAGCGGTTCTTAAAAGAATGAAGTTCAGTTGGCCCTCGTTCGACTTGACGCGGACAGGAGCGACCAGTCGGTGTTTGTTCGACGGTTTGTCGCGTGCAAGTGTATAAGAGGCCCTCACGCACGACTGGCATTATGCATGAACGTTTCCCGTGAAAAAAGCTGAAAAATACAGTATGAAAGCCAGTGCCGACACAGTAAATATTTTCTGTGCAACTACAGATAACACAGTTTGATTTGCGGCACGATTGAGCAATGTTTTTGCAAACCATCGAGTTTGAGGGATCGACCGATCCTATGCGGATCGAGGCCTACCATTAGCTGACTTATAAAGCTATCCTGAAGCATCACATCATGATTCAGCTATTCAACCTAAGTCTTCTGAAGTAGTTCGTGACTCGCTATACCACTATCCCAGGAAAAGGCGTCATCTCTGAGGCGTGGTTCGTAAGTTGCGGTATGTACAAGCAAGCTCGCTGAATATTTTATTTTTATTTTTTATATATATCTGTATTTCGGCTTGGTACTTGGTTTGTGAATGTTTTCATTTTTTGTTAGCTGTAATTTTAGTAATTATCGATCTATATGAATTATTTCTGAACTACTTTCTGAATAATTTTTTTACAGTATTATAGGGCACTGCTGAACATGCTGGGTTTGATCCGATAAAAGAATCTATGTATATCCTTTTTGAAAACTTTCAATGACAGATGATTTGCAGATTGCTGCTGGATAAAGCGCCTATACTTCGCGAGTTAGCGTCAAGACGTGGTGAGACTCCCGCTCATTTGGCCGTCGCTTTTGGAGAATTTCAAGTGGTTGAACTACTGTTGTCGGGTCGATCAAAGCACGTCAAGAAAACTGCACTGACCAGGTATGAACTACGGCTAGCATTTAGACAGAGCTAGTTTTGACCGAGTTCTAGGGGTTAACAAATGATGAAACGGGAGCTAAACATGGCCGAGGTTTTACCGTTGAGAGTATGTCTAGTGGAAGTACCGTATTCTGATAGCCGAGATACAGTGCAACTTACCGTAATCCAATAGGCGTTCGAACCTTGGAATCGCGCATCTGATTAGCTATAAGGATACGGTGGTTGAAAGGGATATAAATTTATACGTCTGGCTTGCTGTGATTTCCCCTTGAGAGGAACGTGCCCCTTAGTGGAGTCTTGTTGCAAACCTATTTAGTCTACCCAGAAGTAGGGGATAAGCAAATCAAATGTGTGTCAATGACCAGCTTACGTAAGGTGATGAACTTATTTCGTTTCAGTCATTCACCCCAATTGTGTGATCTGTGAAAGGTTCTATTCTGCACCCCATCAATTTGCAGGGACTGCAATGGCACATCCATCATGATTGCCGCTGTTACCTCTGGGAACAACGAAATTGCTTTATGGTTATTGAAACATTTCGGCAAAGACCTGACTTCGCTTCCGAACATCTACGGAATCACTCCATTACACGTGGCAGCGTCTCAAGGTAAGTAAACTTATCTAGTCCTTAAGACCATCACTCTCTACCCGTCGGTAAGTGTCACGCCGGCTAACCCCTAGTTCGTCGGCTCCCACACATTGGTGGCCAGAATGGAGGTGGCGGTCGAGCAGGGGCAATCTGTCTGGGGGCTTACGCGGCTTTCTATTGCTCACACCTTCGGCCTTAGCTTCCCTGTACTCCTATGACGGCTCTCCCGAGTGTTGCCGCTCCGCAGCTTACTGGGTTGGGCCATCCATGAAGAGTTTCCCCAAAGTGCGGGACCTACGGTACCGATGTGGCCTACGCTCATACATGGCAACTTTGAGCTCTCAGATGATTTCAACATCAAGATTCAACATTTTACAAAAATAGACGTTCTAGTTACGCATTTTCAAAGAAGACGTTATTTCAGGTAACCTCGAGTACATTAGGCGTGCCATTAAGTGCGATCCGATGTCAGTGGATGCCAGGGATGTTTTTGGTGAGCCTTTGCTTCGACTGATCCACATTTCTACGTCTTTTTAGAGACCATAAAAGTTAAGGAAATCAAGAAAAAAGGAAGTCCTGATTCTGCTGTTCAAAACTTTTCCTTTTTGACTCGAGCTTCATAATACAAAGGCGAAGAAAATTCCAAAAAAAAAATTCCGGAGTACCATTCAACTTATCGACAATTCCGTATACGTACACAAGGTCTTCTCTAATAAAATGTTGCAATTAGTTTCACATGACTGAATGTAGCTGCTGATTTTTCAGTCTTATTACAGACATTCAAAAGCGTTTCTAGGTTGCACACCATCTGCATATGCAGTACAAGGCGGGTTCCTGAATGTGTTGGAATACCTGGTTGAAACGGCACGAGCAGAATTGGGATGCATTAGTGTGAAAGGTAGCCATAGTTTATGGACAAATAGTAAATTCTTTTATTTATACAATATTAAGTAGGACTCTAGGTTAATCAGTGACTGAATAAATAAAAAGGTGAGTAACTGAATGTGATTCTACTGAACGGAGACCACATTCTCAAAAGATTCAATTTTTTTCCGAAATTGGAAGAGTGGGTCAGGAGGCACCGACTGCAGGGTGCAGAATCGGGTCAGTGCCCATAGCATGCTTAAAGTGCCTCGAGCGATGGCGTTTTCGCTCATGTTACTCATAAAGGTCAATGGAGAAGTCCTTGTTGTCGTCACTAAATCTTAGGTCAGGGGCCTGGTTTACGTGGGGTAAAATCTCAACTGCTACAAATCGATGATAGCGCCTCGGCTGCCACGGATACGAGTATGTTACTGTGACAAAAGACGTTATTATCAACCATAGCAGTGAGGGCAGCACCCATGTCAACCAGGTTTTCATGCTCAAGGGTCAGTCAATCGATGTCAGATTTGGGATCTTTTGAAGTGGTTCAAGGAGACAAAACTAACACCTCGCGATGAGGGTGACACTTCGAGGAAACAATGTTGACCAAACACGAGGGATGTAGCAACAGATCTCAATCGAACAGCAGGCTTTTTTCAGAAGTGATGTTTGGATGGGCCGGTTTCAAGCCATCATTGGCCCTGGCACTGCTCAATTTCGTTCTTGACTTGCATGGGGTTTCAGTGTCGTAATGCCGTATACCTTATGGATCACATAATAACTTGCATGGGCTAGGCAACATGGAAGTCAGACAGTTTCTTTTTCCCAGAGGAGTTGGGGTCCACTTATTGTTGGTCATCTTGTACGGTTAGGGGTTTGTTTGACTTCTGTAGGTGTCGATTTGGGATTTGATTTGCGAGCCGTATCCAAATTTTCTTTCGCGAGAACTAAAGAAGGGCCGAGTAATTGGTCCCTTATGAATTTGGCGCAAGAACCAAATCTCCGATCCAACTAATCCAACTAGATTAAGGTTAAAAGTGATCAGATGCGATGTTCCGAATCTCCCAAACTATTATATATTTCATAGTGATTCTCATACTGAGTGAGCAGAGCACTACATAGTTTAGACAGGAATCGATCCAGGGATATGCCTGATATGCTATAAAACCAGTCAATAACTTCCTGGGATCTACCAGAAATTGAGGGTAAATGGAAAGTGAAACTAAGTGCCTCTCTAAACCGGATAAAAATCAGATGGCATCACAGATTGCCACTATCGCCGCTTATTACAAGAGCAGGCTTACTTGAGCATCAACGTGCTCCTCTAACTGTACTACGTGTACTGAGAAGATAAATCTCGAAATATATTCAAATTTGAATTAAGTTATTCAGGTCAATCTCTTCTTCACATCGCATCTCTGTGTGGTGACGAGAAAATCGTGCAATGGATTCTGAATCGCTCTGGGACTCACATGACACTTTTGACAACTGTGGACAATTCCAATGCTCTGCATTGTGCTGCTTGTAAGAACCTTTTCAAACGTTTCTTGAGTAGGGATGGTGTTCTCGAGAACGTCAAGTAGTCGGGAATTCCTGCTGATCAAGCCATCTGGACTTCAACATAAACCGTAAAGCTTTTTAGGTATTTCAGTGGTAAGAGGTGGAAGGCATTGCCGATCCCTTCCAAAGAAACAAACGTATTGGAGTCTATTTAGAGTCTTCGTGGTGTTTGAATGCCTATAATACTTATCCAATAACCTGCAGTTGGTACAGTGGGTAGGCGATGTAAAAGCCAATGCTTTTATCTTCCAAGGCGAGTCTGATACCGGTTAACCTACCCCAGAGGGATATAAAGCTCGGTTGGTTCAGGCATGTTCCGGTCAAGAATTCGATCCCCAGATCATGCGTGTGATAGTGCGTCTTTTGTCAATGCACTACAGTCACCCTAATGTATGATATTTTGCAATAGTGGTGCAAACTTAGATGTGGTGGTGTCTAAATGTTTGAGTCCAAACTTAGCTTGGACATACAATTTATCGTATGAAAAGGCCTTCCACAGACTCAATCGAAAATTCCAACAAATATCGGTGGCATGGCGCACTCCAACAGTACTACCTCTTTTTTATTGGAACTTTTTATTATTAAGGCCTAATTCAGACTGTGGTAGTGTACCGGTGTTGCGTATACTGCTAGAACCATGGTCTCGTAAGAAAAGGAGGATCATTTTGGCTCTGAAAGACAGTCGTGGGAATACACCTCTTCATCTGGCAACTATAAACGAACACACGGGAGCAGTTTTATTTCTGGTAATCTCATTTTTCAACATATTCACGTCCCTCCGTGCTATCTCGTCCATGTTCTCATCAATGAGAGCTCGACTGAATTCTTGAATCATTCGATTATTATAAAAATTTGGGTTTTTTTTTGTCAAAGGGCTTAAGTTCCCGGCTCCTTTCTCCCCAAACTCTCTCATTTGTCATTATCTGAGTGCTTGTGATCATGAAGATTTTGTGAACTACAGTTCGTAGGAGCATTGTAGAGCTGTTCATAAGTTACGGTCTTGCAGTTCGATATTCCATTAATGGGGAGCCCGCTACGGTATGACAGACCCATTACCGTATTGGTTGTACATCACACTTGAAGCCGTTTAAAAGCTGATTCTCATTTCCAGCTCAACTCGGACGCGGACGTGGAAGCAATCAACGCTTGTGGTTTCAGCCCCCAAGCCATTGCCCTCAGGAAAGGCAATCAAGACTTAGCAACCCTCATCGGTGAATATACCGGTAGGTACCTGTGCAGGTTCGGCTTTCCTTCTAGTTATTCTCGAAAGTCGTTCAGGCAAGAATAAAACCCTGCCGTCGAGACCTGCACGTTCGATTGATTCTCAACTACTCGGCACATCCGTCAGTAGTCGATGTCAATCAATCCCGCTCTCGCCAATGCCTAGGCGAGCCTCATCGCCCCAGCCCACTCCAAGATGTTCTTCTGTCGAGAAGACATCTACGTACACTGCGTCAGTTTGACTTTTTCATTTTGTAGGCAATTCTTATCAACTCTGACCTAAAGACACTCTTATATATACTAATATTTCTCTATTGGATCTATTTCTTGCTGGTTTCGCTTGAACTTGCCAGGTGGTTTTCTGATTAAACAAGTGGCGTAGATACCTTCGGGAAGAAATCCTGAATCCTCAGCCTTCCTCGTCAACCACTGTGAATACGTAAAAATGTAGAATTAGAAAGGTCTTTGCTATATTAATATCAGATTTCAGGTTAAATTAAGTTTTCATTTGAATATGACTCATTTTCAGGATAGACGGAACAAAAAGGATTTCCCAAGCTGAGAACTGCACCAAGAATGAGAGCAGCTCCTTGAAAGAAGCGACAGATATAGCAGCTGGAGGAAGTTTCACGGATTTAATGAAAGTAAGCCTGGCAAAAACGATTTGCATGGCGCAACCCGGCAGAGGACTAAGCTCGCCTGTGAATGCTTCCTTTTTTCGACGATGGTTAGCACATTTGGAGCAACCTATATGACTTACTCCTGGCGGGTATTATAGAAATGACCAATAACTGGGCTTGACTTCAAAGAATATTTTTGTTGTTTCCCAATAGGTTTTTTCCTCACCCCGAACGTGCTCCAAGCGGTGGTCGCAACGATCGGTGACCGACAGCAGTTATATCAGGCTTCCTTGCTGCTCTATGGCCTCATATATGGTTGAGAGGGGAGCAAATCATAAAGAATGAGAGAATAGAGAGAGGAGATGAGAGTCCTTCATTGAAAGCCGTGACGAGTCACAGGCAATCCACCGGGAACACTTGAATGCGGGTTTCGAGCGGCTTCGGGTTACTTGAAGACAATGAACGCACCGAGTGTGACGTCTTCAGGACTACCTTGTTCTTCCTTCTAGGTACCTTGTTGGTTGGACTTTACTGTAATGCTTACCGCAAAGACTACCGGATAGATCATATTACAGAGTATATTTTTGACCATGAAATCCAAATTTTCTTTTTCAAAAACTTAATTTTATTGTCACTTGTGAGCTTTACTGGGTGTAGAAAGGAGTAAAGTCGAGGTGAGACCCCATTAGGCGAGAATCGTTAGTTGAGCGAGAGCGCAGACGGATGGGGAAAAAGTAGGTCCTGTAAAGAATAGTCGCGAAGCCGCACTATCACATTCAATATTCTATCACACTGCGGGTCCATATAGAAACAACTTGGAGGAAAATTGGAAAACATTTTTTCGCCCATACAATGTCCTCCCAAACTTCTTTTACCCGAAAGTTTGAAAATATGATGAGGTTTCGAACGATTTCCAAGAACGCGGCTGAATTTTTTCAGGACCTTGACGACGAAACCTGGACCGGAATGGGACTATCAGCTGTTGAGCAGATCGACAGAGTCCTCGATGAGATCGAACTTCTTGGCAGATGACATCGATCCGACGCATATCGTACACGAGTCCTTCAGTAAACATATCATGCCATTATTTCTGTACATATGCTGGACTTTTCTATTTGTGATTGTTCTTCTCGAATGGTAAAGTATTCGACTTTAATCACACTGTTAACGCCTTGCATTTAATCGCTGTCTAGAATTTCAAAGCCATTACAAAGTATTGAGTACCAATCGAAGAATTCTCCGCTTTGGAGTAGAAATTTGAACAGTTGAATCATGCTGCTCTTCGCTTACTTTGAAGTTGTGGCCACGTATCAGAGCTGATGCTCTTAATAGACAGATCCCCCAGGAAGTAATTGCAATGAAATGGATAAGAATTTGGCAGGACGGGTGAAATAGGTGGGATCGACGGAGGTTATACAGATACCATGAAAGAGGGGATGCAATTTGTGGACGAGTTTAGGTGCAGAACGTGGGTGATTGGAGCGCGCAATGCAAGGGTAAGATCTGAATGACTGTATCATGGTTCAATTACTTGATTACGGTCATAGCAGTTTGATGCTGCCAGACAACTATCGGATTTCACTTGTGCTTGCTTACGATTTGGGAATTCAAACATGAATTTCGCCTTCCCTTAAAGAGCACACGTTAAAAGTGAAATTAGGAGTGTACTCGGCCGGATTCCTTCCTCTCAACGACTTGGACGAGTTTTACAGAGTGATCAAACATCGAAGCCTTTCTCCTGTGTGTAGCATCACATGAATTTTCTATATTTATCATTTTTAAGTGCTTTTTGACATTAACAACAAATAATAGTAGTAGAATAAAACAATTTTCCTGGTAAAAGCAATCACCCGTATGAAAGCAAACACAGTCGGAACGATAAAAGCATCAAACGAAATGCATTCCTGGCGGTTGTCATTGCTCAATGGACTCAAATGACGGAAAGCTTGTGAGGCCGAGCAGTACTGGATTCACTTGGTCGATGCTAAAACATGTAAGATCGTTTGCCGATTGTAAATGGCCACTCTGCACAGGAAAAAGACCAACTTACAACTTTTGAGGCTGGCATGTATTGTGAACTCGTACGTTTGTAGGTGGATGATGAACAAATACGGAAAACTGTCCGACGGAATTGTCGATTGAACCAGCAGTAGATGAGAATATTGGAGGCACTGAAATAATTGAAATAGTTACTTATTCGAGAGCATGGAACTATAGGAATGTTCTGCCCCATGTCCCTCTAGCGAATACAATCCACTGGACTATTATGGCTAACGGAACAATGACGAATGGAGTCGTTACTGGCGTCCACTCAAATAAATCGATGATCAACGGGACGACAGGTGATACAGGTGAACTAGTTAGTTGTTCGTTTCATGTGTTTATTCATAGTGCAGGCCGTATGAGATATGTACGAATTCTTTCACAGGCAAGTGAAACAGTCCAAATTTGGCTTCGAAATAACCCCAGTATCCCGGTTTTATACTGAATTTCTGTTCAAAAAGATGAAGTCCGATGAAATTCTTCAGAAAAATTAGGGAAGAAGGATTTTTAGGATTCAAATTCATGGAAATTCAGCAACTTGAAGGCAAATAACCGAGAAACTATCAGCGCATCGCTATTAAACACCCCGTCTGGGTTATGGGTTATATAGTAGAGCCAGAGTTGTGCTCGATTGCCGAAAATTGGCTAAGTTTAATTTAAAAGGAATAATAGACGGAAAATTAACAAATGGATCTCTATGAATTACCTGTTTACACAAACAAGTAATGTGGAGAGTGGTATACGATGTCGATACATTTCTCGATACTGTGGTGCATAGGATTCGATGATATTGTTTATTGCCGGTGGTATGTTACACAATACGAAGATACCGGTCATCACTATCGTCATCACCGTCATTCTGAAAATGGTATTTTTACATTAAGGGTCGGCGCAACTAGTTCTCTTTTTTTTGAAACCGTACCAACATAAAAAAATTCGGCAAAAATTAGCTTTCAATGAGTGACCCCCAATCTGTCATTTACATGAGGCTTGGAAAGACTGAGTAACCGGAAAAACTCTCGAAAAGCAAACTTTGATGAGCATCTTCGAACTCACTTTCGTTCGTCGACATCCCTTCGTGTCCGAGTATTGCTCTGCGTCAGTTGCTTATGGGTTCGATAGGCTTCACGGACCTTTAAAAAAGTTAATTGACCACCGAAAGAATAATCGAAAACCTTTAAAAATGAAAAATCTCAAGTAACTCGACCAGAGACCAACGTGTGGGTAGCGTAAGCCAGAGGAGGTACAGACCCAATTACTTTCTTATGCTTGTATCAAATACCAGTCATAATCAGGGACCTACATTCAAACAGCATGTCGCTCCACATTTTTACTAGTAATAAGTCTTAGAAATTCCCGTAAATCAATATGGATGGGTGATCAGAAGTATCAATTTATGGGTTGACCAAAAATATAGTATTGGTTACAGGAGTCAAACTTGTGGAGCGCGTCCCAGCACGGGGCTGATCTACGAAAAACATCTGGGTCCTTTGGGGAATCGTAAACTGGAGCACATAGGTGGACAGTAGCTCAAAAATGTAATAAATAAAAACGTCTTTGGCTTATCAATATCTATCATAACACAGGTTCAACCCGATCACACGAACTTGAGGACTTAAGGGATTCTTAGGGGACGAGCAATCTATTGAATTGCCCACAGTAAAGGAATTGAGTTTTAATTCATCCACTCTAAGTGTTCACACCGTTATAATGTGACCCAGCTAGATACACTCGCGCGAGCGGTTGCATCACGGCAGGTGCGCGAAGTGAAAAAAAAGATTTTTGAGAAAAAAAAATGAGAAAAAGATTCTGTTCATACCTTTTGAATGACGATGGCATTCACAACGATAATCGACGTCCATGGTATCAGCAGAATAAATATCACATACATATAGGTCATATAAATCAGCTGATAAGTGGGGTCAAGCCGAAGTGATGAAGGCGTGATTTGACCAGACTCGTTCAGAACAATCTCGAAGAAAGCAGGCAATTTGAACAGCAAGCTAAAAAGATTGTTCATTAGCTAGTGAATTTCAATCGATAAATCGATACCAATCCAATTTCAGACATTTGGAACGAGGTATTTCTAATCAATAGTACTCACCTAAAGATTGCAACTCCACAGATGACCGTTGTCGAGGTTTGTGGAGTTGCCCAGACCCGTTTTTTGATCGGAAAGAACACGGCTATGAAGCGATCGAACGCTATCACTACACATGTCCATACCGAACCTAAATGACAACTGGTACTGTAATTACCAGTAAAGGAGACTTCCCCGAGAGGGNGTGATTTGACCAGACTCGTTCAGAACAATCTCGAAGAATGCAGGCAATTTGAACAGCAAGCTAAAAAGATTGTTCATCAGCTAATGAATTTAATCGATAAATCGATACCAATCCAATTTCAGACATTTGGAACCAGGTATTTCTAATTAATAGTACTCACCTAAAGATTGCAACTCCACAGATGAC
>UZAF01018875.1:8208-22535 GCA_900617895.1 Haemonchus placei
AGGGCGTGAAGGCTAGAAAAAGTGATAAAAGGAGTGGGCAGGGCCTTACGGTGCTGGGCATGCGTGCATAGCAAAGCTCCGCCCACGATAGGGGGGCATGCGTTCAGGTGTTATGTTCTCTTTGAGAATGCTTATGAATCTATTCAAAAATGTGTGAAACTATAATGTGGAAAGTGAGTGGTTAGAGGCTATAGAAGTAATGCGGCCAAAACCCCGAAATAAGGGGGTTTGCTAAGGGTGGCGGGGAGGGGGGGGGAATTGGCAAGGCCAAAATCAAATATTTATGAGTCTATTCAAAAAAGTCCTAGAAAGCGGCCGAATTCTCGGAGTGGGCGGGGTTAGCCAGATGACTTGACGAGAAAGGGAGAAGAAAGACTTTCTATTCATTCCGAAGAAGAAGGTATACGAGTAAAATAACGTCCTCATAAAACCAGTGAGGTTATGGTCAGATCGGAAACCCTAGGTGGGTATGCTTCCTAAGCCGACTTCCTGTATCAACCCCTGACCAAGCACTATCCGAGGAAGTCATTATTAGAATGAAATAGTTTCATTTTATATCATCGAAAGGAAGTCCCAGATTGTTTGTACTAATCTTTGTCTCTATTACATAAGAAGGATTATGCCCGGCGTAGCTGGGCCTTACATTAGAAGGAGGAGAGCCTGGCGTTAGCTGGGCGATCCGACTGGTTTATGTATATTCCCGCTACGCCATGTATAAGTAAGTATTGCTGCCTTGAATCTATTCAATCCCACTTTCTTCACATCTGCTTACCACTGCTTTTTCAAAATGTCTCTAGAACTGGTCCTTTCCGGAGGAACGAATTAAATTTTCTGGCGCGCTTGCCCGCGATTTCATCTCAGTTGTCTTTCAAAGAAAATGTTCTGGATTTTGATTAAAGCATCCAAGTGAAGATTGCGTCCGGCCGCCCAAAAACTATAATTCTATACCAGCGGAATAGCAGCAATAAGCGTTGCTATTCTGCTGAGCACAGATCGAAAGCGTCTGTTCAATCTGGTTGCGTAGAAAAGGGATAAATTACGATTCCGGCTTCTGTTGTACTACTCGGTCTTAGGTTCAAAAGAATAATCCACAACATTAAGAGAAAGTGCTTTGACGTAGTCAGTCGCTCCTTGGAAGAGCAGCCATTTATTGCACAGTTCACGATGATTCTGAGGTATCTAGCTCAAACTCAATAATGGGAATATGGTCAGGAATCTACAAAAGTAACGAAGAAAGCGCGAAAACCGGCGGGTTTTAGGAAATGTAAAACCTTTTCAAAGGAGGGGCACTGCTCGAGATTATGTGAGTGTAATCCTTCGAGTCAACGAGGCCACATCTGGGTATTCACCACTGTCAAGACGGTTTCGGAGCCCTTATAACGCCCTGCAGAGATCACTGTTTCTTGACACAAAAATGTCCTACGTGCTATTTTTGGGGGCCGCAGGTCCAACATAAAGGTAGCTCTCCAAAACTATTTTTATCGCGAATCCTGCTCGGAACTTCACAAGGATTACTTCGTCCCGAAGAAAACGAACTTTTAAGTGTTCTTGTTAACATTGTTGACCATTGTTAATAGCATTTAATGGCAAATCATGTTATGAAATCGGTATTTTGGTAGCCAATTTAAGGAAAACATGATAAGGTGCGTATTGCTGAGTGACACAGTATTTTAGGCACAAATGGATTGAAAAAATGATCATTGTTCATTTGAAAGGGCTGCATGTTAGTGCTTCGTCACATAAACAAATGAATTAATTTTTATGCTTATAAATTCCTTAGCTTTTTTTGATGCTGATTAATTCTGCTTTGGAATGCGCACCACATGCGACTTCCATTCAGAACCATAGTGGCGGTTTGAAAGATTATGTGGCCTGTACAATGAATTGGGATGACCGGCACATATACAAATGTCTGCTTTCATATCTCCAAAGGAATGTGTTACCAACCAATTACGCTCTTGGAAGGATGGAAGGGCTTCATGGCCTGGGCTAAGGGACTACAAAGTAAAACCTCAATGGCTTTGCTCTCAAATTACAGTTTCGCTTGAATTAATGGATCTGACAATGTTAATAGTATCAACTTCCTCAGTAGCTCTTGGAAAATTTTCATGGGTAACGTGGGCGGAATTCGGCTAAAGGCGATGACTGGCGCGAACAATTGTTCTGATCTCGCTTATCAAAAGACAGTTAAACTTCACATTGTTGAAAGGAATGTTTTATTTTCATGAGAAAGTGTGGAGGCAGTCCAGTGGCAGTGCAGGAGACTTTGTTACAAAAAGTCAGTAGAATTACAAGAATTGCAGGTTGAAGACGACAGACACAAGAAAAAGAGACTGAAAGTAGGCGTGGTAATGAATCCAGTAAATCCTGTCCTTCGAATTACGGATTTAGCCTTCAATTTTTTCCGCTCATCAAGAAACAGCATTGTAGTCTTCTATTCCGAGGAGTAGCTGCCATCACTCGAGTAAAGTAGAGCTTATGCGAATCCCACGCTTCTCAGAAAGTTTCTCGAGATTTAATTAGTAGTTGGTTTCATCGCTAGCTCTATANATTGCGAAGAAAGGGGTCCGTTGATTGAACTTTGCTCAACGAAATGTTCCTTGGGAGCTTCTTTGCTTCGAACACGTTTTCAGCCCTCGATAGACTCACAGTGAAAGAAAAATGGTTTTGAAAGAGCCGGTCGGTCCTCAGCAAACACATTTCCATGCAACTTTTCCGTCCATCTCACTAGTGAGATGGGAATTAAAAAGAAAATGAAATTTGTGAGGAAACCGCTGCTTCGTACGGATTTTCTATCTTTTCAACTCCTTCCATCGATTCCAGGAAACTAAAGAGGGTCCTTCACTAATCGCGGCAGTCAGAACGTTAATGCCATGTATCAAGTACACCTGCAACGTGATAGAAAGTAATGGCAAAAGGTAAGAGATTAGCGCGAAGCTGCTCTTCAAGACTTCGACAAACGCTTGACAGGGTGCTCACGTTATTCAGTATATCATCGAGTAAAAGCAATGAATATTGGATGTAGCCATGATTTCCTAACCCACCGAGAGATGTCCCACGACCTTGACCGACCAAATTTGAAGAGAGTAAAAGTGTAAGAGCAGCTAATTGCTTACAGGGTGTGACGATTTCAAGAGATCTTCAATAGAATGTAGAATCAGTGAAGGAATATGCACACGAAAGAAAATGAGCATCAGGCTGAAATGTGGTGGGAATTTCACTCATATTCAACCAAGGAATTCTCCGGAGTCCAATTAGGATGGTCACAAGCAAGAAGCATTATTTCTTCAAGTTAAAGTGAAGGGTAAGCATTTCGGCGCTTCATTAGGATAAGCTTCGTGTGAAGGTACTGTAGTGGCGCGTAACATCGTTGAAACACAAGTGGGGAACGTTATGAATCAGGGCGTGGAAAGCTGGTGACACGCCTTCCGCTCACCACACCTAAATATCCGTGTACTTTGGGGGTTATGTAGCAAGTAGGTAGCAGTCAAGCAAAAAGTACACTGAACAATCAAAAAACGTCGCGTGTATATTTTACTTGAACGTATATCGCATCAAACGAAATGTTTGCCTCCAAAAATCCGTTTTAGAGAGGGAGAGCTTCTGCAATTCATTACAGTTTTTAGAAATGCTGTTCAAGCTCTTTAAATAAGTCCTTTTTTATTTTCAATATTGTTGGGGTAAGCTTGATAAATGACTTCATCTCCGACAAAGGCTGAGATGAAGAGATTGCATAAATTCGCTGTGCCCAAAACAACAAAGAAGGCAAATAAGTAGCTGAGAGGAACATACAAACATCCAATCCCTTCAAAATTGTCACCATCACCGACAAGGTCACCACTTGCTCACATCGAGGGTTTCTTGCCTTGCCTCAACCTCATTCTGGTATTCCATTGTGATCACGTTTTCTTCGAGAATGCTCGTGGTTACTTACGCTGACCTTCTGATTCAGTGCCTTTTTTATTAGGTGTTCCTCTCATCTACTTCCATCACGTACAGAGCCTAGAAATGCACCATGTTTTGATGAATGTTGCTGCCTTGAGATTGTCTTTTTACCAGGGTTCACTGTTCCTAGTTCGTCTAATTTTCGAAGCACACTATTACATGGGAACCCCAAATCTTGATCATGATTGGGTCAGAACACTGCGAATTCACGAACCCTGGAAGGTTTTTACGTTCGCATTCATGCAGCTGATTCACTCGCGGATGACACGTTCCTCTGGGTGGTTTTACAAAATATTTCATGACGCTGAATGGAGGGGAGGCCAGTGGAACCGGTCCGCAGCGCTTTTTGACACGGTCAAATCGCTTTTCTATATCGTGTCGACACGGACTATGGTCATTGCCGATGGATGGGCCGAGATTAAGGTCGATTCAGCTGAAATCCGTTATAAAACCGGAGCAGTGGCTGGCGTCGTCGAGCACTAATACTGCCGTCATGATCGCTGTCATCCTGCTTTTGCTAGCAGTTGCGGTTCGTTCTAACTTTTCGATTAGAAATCGTTTTTTCTACGATGCTCTCTCTCAGAATTGCGAAGATAAAAATAAGAAGGCTCCTGAAGTAAGCGAACAACTGGATCCAAGCGTCTACATGCGACCGGGATTATTTGGAGCTGCAGGACCGGTGTGTACCTAAAGATGTTTGGTTGTTATGGACATACCGTGAAAATAGTGTTCAGGAGTTTTACAACATTAACAACAACAATAACAACAACAATCAACTCGGGACGATGATTCCAGGTGAGAAGTCTACTTTAACGCGGCATTTAAGAGTCTTTCATAATCAGGGAACCGCCAAAAAATGTCAGCTAATGTAGGAACAGCCAAAGGAATCGTTAACCGCTGTATGAACGACCTTTTTCTTTCCCCTAAACTTTCACACATCTAAGATATTCCTGAAGCTGATGAAGATGAATATCATTTTCTTCCACTGAATCCTACAGGTATGATAGGTAGTCCACATGTCACTAGAAAAATCAGTCTTCAAATATTTGAATTTCCCACTAACAAACCTTGGTGTCCTTCCCAGAAATGATGTGGTAGCTTACATCATTTATTCGCTGTGTTTACACTGAGCCTAGAATTATGAGCGCTTATTCATTGCAGTCGGGTGAGCCTTCGTCGAAGGTATCAAGGTTCTTACTCTGGTGACTATGTAGATTGCATGAAACCCTGCCTGCGCAACTACTCAGTGACGGATGAATTGAACTTCATCGATAGTTTTCGTTTGAGTTCCACACTCTTGGTCCTGGATTTTGGTTCTCGTCCTGCTTTCGAAGTTTCTGGAATTTGGTTTTCGCGGTTCGCTGACTCCCGGAAATTAAATCCCTGCAGCTCAAGCCAGCCAAGCCTTATACTTCTCCAGAGTCGGTCGATTTGAAGCAGATCCTCTTTATGGGCAGGCTACGACGAATTATCGTATAGGCCACATACGCACTCAAATGCCACTATGCTTCTGATGAAAGTCGAATGTAGGGCGCAACTCAAAAGCGGGATTAATGTTTGTTCTGTCCAATCATTTGATTTGGGACACCTGTGCCACCGAGGAATGTGGTTTAAGCCGTGGTACAAGTGATTTGAAGCACTTCCACTGTAGTAGACACCATCACCTGCACTTGTTCTTTTGAATGAAATTTTAAAAAAACAACAAAACGTATACTATACTGAACTTTGAGGAGTAACCATTGCGGTGATGACTGTTGACCAAATCCTTGCTATTGAGTATTTTTCAAAATATCCGAAAGTGGACGATCCTGCTAGTATCCATTGTAGTAGTGTTCTCGACGTGGGAGGTTCGAATTCTGAGTGAAAACATTGAGCATCTACCATCGTTTGTTTTCTCTCCTTCTTCACTGGAACTCAGTCCATAGTATTAGAGTATTACATTGGAAAATGCTTAGGTAAAGTGTAAACTCTGCACCTTGCAGGCCAACTTACAGTAATGCTATGAAATGTTTCTTCAGTCATTTTATCATGAAATTTTTCGAAGAAGGCTCTTTTACTTTAAAAAAAAACTTAGAATAAGTCCTCCAAGATGTTAATTGAGCACCATGAAATGTTCCTTTTTGGTTTGGGCATGGCTCACCTTTGTGGGTAAGTAGTCTCCCTGTAATGGACAATTACCATTCCACCCTTTCTTATGAGGTTAATTTCACTTGTACCCGGATCTCGGTTCGACGATCGCCTAGAACAATCGGGCATTCTAATCCTTCCGAGATCGCCAAATACGCACAACGCTACGAACCTGACTAGAAGTCGATTTCGGGCTTGCATTTCAAAACAGAACTGTTAAATGTCCTGTACTTTATGTTTTCGTTCGAATAGAAAAGCAAAATGTGGTGGGTGGAAACGTTCAAATGGAAGTGCTCTCGTGGATTGAACTCTTGACAATACATCAACTGCTTTTCTGCATGGATTCCTTTCATAGGGGAGCAATGTACCACGCACTCTTCTTGGCACTCTTCAACTCTCAGCAACAATTGCAGTACGTCAGTGTGCTGTCTATACTAGACTCGTAGTCAACAATTCATGCTTCCACTTATCATGAGTGGGCGAATTCGTATTATGTAGTGACGAGAGAAACACTGGCTTTTTATGGCAACTAATTTGAATATTTCAATTGGATTCGGGGCTGTTTCATCACATTCGTCACTCGTAATGCGTCGCCGTAGCTCACTGCATCATTTAGCAGAACAAAGCTACCAATGCGATTGAGAATGGGAAGTTGATGTTTGGAGAGTATTATACTCCCAGCTCTCTCATTTCACTTTGGAAACCTTAGCTGGGCATACCTCCCCTACTTTACAACTTTCCTTCATGCGGTTGTTGTAGCGACCAATAACCGAAGTTGCCCTTTGGTACTAGGGCGAGTAACCGTGCCCGGAATAAAGTAGTTGGTCTTATCGCGTTCCTTAAAAAACGTTCTCCTTTGTTCGTGGATGACCTTATGACGGACAGTGCGAGTAGTAACCAGCTTCAATGACTCGCACGAAGTGTCTCACCCTAAGCAAAAGGCACCCTCTTCTGATTGTCGAATGAAAACGGACGTTAAAGGCACAGTTCACGATAATTTTGGGCAATCCAGATTATGATGAAAAATGGAAGACAAGTTCGAATATAGTGCGATGAAGGTGAAGGAACTGCGTGAATCGGTGTTTCCAAAGTGAAAAAGGCTTCGAAAAACCGTCAAAAAGGGGGCTGGACGAGAATAAGACCAGAAAAATGAAGAAGAGTGGGGCGTTTGGACCAGCTATACAATGTGTCTCACTGCGTGCGTGTGGGTCCTGATGCGAATAACAGACTATGGTAAGCAAAAATTCACTCTTTTATAAGCATAAATAAACAAAAAACCTTAGCAACAGCAAAAGTCGCTCACCTTTTTCAGCCTCTAGGAGTAGAAAGTTATGTAAGGGATCGTGGCAGCAAAAAGAATGACGTAGTAAAAAAGAATGGGAGGAAGACTTCGCCTCATCACCCGGCGATCACCTGATTGTGTGTGGGTCCTAGAACGAATAGTAGCAATCAGTATTGTCACGACACTCGTCTAAGGTGACATCGATCGAGGGGCGGGGAAGTAGGGGAGGGGCCCTGAATACCCCTAAACGAAGAACTCAGTAACCTTTTTATCGTGAAGCATGTTTTTAATGTAGGGACCATTACTGAAGGGGAGATTCGAATCTCGAATTCTCATCTTGATCGGTAAAAGTAAAATTGTAGATTTTAACTATTTTGCTCTTTGACTCTCTTCACGACAATCATCAAGTTGGATTTCGGTCCGGGATCAGTTATTAGTAGTGGTTTCCTGTTTAGTAAAGACATCGAAACGCCAGGCACGACGATCGCAAAGCCGCGTAACAAATGGCAGCTCCACTTTGAGGCTCAACTTTTCCCATCGATTTTCCTTATCATCTCAGCCGCATAACTCGGGGTCCGAAATCTGAGGTATGGCACACCCTGCCGATTTCCCGACATTTCTATTTCATGCCCGTTTCACGAGAGTGAAGGGCAGGCGGGTCAAGAGAATTACTAACGGTTGATTAATATTGGGTGCTTTGAAATTCTCACTACATACTTCTAAGTGCAATTCATGTGCGGTTCAGACTTGCGGAAAAATGAAGTTAATCATTCATAATTCCGACAGATTTGTGAGAAATGCGGCGAATTTTAGGTGGATGCAAGCGAAAGTTCAGATTCACGAGTCGTCGAGTTTTTCCTTTTCCTAATTATGAGATTATAACATTTTTAGCTTTCGAAGCCAGGTTAAGAAGGTTACGGTTACATATGTGAATAGATGATGTAAGCCATCTACTCTGGCCCTTTTTTTCCATATGTATTCTCTGAATTACGAAAGTGAAACGACTTAGATATTATTATTCAAATGATTCCTTTGCAACATTTAGGCAGTGCACCTGCTCCATCGGTGAATATTTCTGCTCATTACGGTAAACAGAAAAGCTAGAATTAAAAAACAATCTTAAAACAATCTTTTACACTTGAGCTTGTGATATGTGGCGTGTGAGGTGCTAGACAGCTGGTGTTTTTTGAAACACCTAGTATAATAAATTTTACTCATTAATTAGCTAAACGTGTACAAAAAAAACATCAGCACAGTTAACTGGGGCCACAAAATTTGTCCAAGGCTCAATAACTGAATAGCACGGTTTGGTTGATATGATGTGCAGGTTTGATGCTTCTAAGAGGTATAAGTAAGCAGAACATAAACCCAACACTTGGGTTGATATGAAATGCTTACAGCGGTGGGAGAAAAGATGATACAAGTTGCCGTCTACAAAAACTAGCTAGGTTCACTCGTTTCTAGTGCAAATTCTGGAAGCGTCTGCATCGACACGATTAAATGGGCTTGAAAGCACTACGTAACGGAGTTTGCCGACTTCAGCGAGCAACAGGTATAAAGTGGCTGGGGTCCGGAATCTTCTCCCTCCTCGAAGACGGCGTCGCACACGCCGCACCCGCCGCGTATCGCAGTATTGCGATGGAAAATTGGAGCGCACAATTTGTGAGGTAGGGGGTCCTTTAATTATTTTGAATTGGCTTGCCGCCCTCTTCCATTCCAATGCGGTCTTGATCGTGCTAATATAGGAGGAGTCATTCTAATTGAATAAGTCGTCTAATATACATAAAAACAAGAAAAAGAAAGATAAAAAACGATCAAACCCAATAAAGAAGAAAGGCAATCAACGAAAAATATTGCGTCCTATCGACTGGCTT
Source organism: Haemonchus placei (assembly GCA_900617895.1). NCBI lineage: Eukaryota > Metazoa > Nematoda > Chromadorea > Rhabditida > Trichostrongylidae > Haemonchus > Haemonchus placei. The sequence goes on from UZAF01018875.1 coordinate 17,437, forward strand.
GGGAGCGGGATGAATACGGTAATTGCAATGACATTTGCCGCATGCCGCAAGGGAGAATGCCGCAATAGGGGAAAAGTTCCGTTACTCAAAGTGGCTGGCATAGAAGTAATAAGGACAGCAAGTGTCTGAGATGTGAGAAGAGAATTTTCGTTCTGTATGGCCCCATCAAGTTGGTCTCGGTCTTCTCAAACAATACTCATGTGTTCTGCACGTCAACGACCCACTATCACCGAAATCGGTCAGTCTGTTTTGGAGGGAGTTTCTGGTGCAAAGCAGCCAGCGGGGTATCTAATCAGTAATCTGGCTTCGTACGATGAGAGCACCTCAGTTCAATCCATGTAGTCATCCATGGAACGATCATTATTCCAGATTATCTCAACTCGTCGTATCATCGTCGGAATCAATTTCCAATAATAAGTAATCGAGGCCGTTGAACCAGGTTCCGCCTTTGGCTTGAGCTTAAGTTCTGCCCTTTCCGTCGACATTTATCGCTCACCAGTTTTGATCCGTATCATACACAATTCTGAACTGCTAGGATATAAGCTCGGCTGTTCCACTTCCGTCTGTTTCTTCGAATGTTCCCAGGAGTCTCACAGCAAAACTCAAACAGGGGTTTCTTATTTGTGCCCTTGATATGCAGTTTCAAGTAGAAGTGTGATACGCAATTGGAAGATGGGTTTGCTCTACGCGGGTGCTATTTTCTATGAATCAAAACCCCATGGCAAAACCTCTATTGACAACTCCATATAAAGGGGGCAGATAAGAAGCTCCTGTTTGGGGTTTGCTGTCAGACTGCTGAATATCCAGATGCTTTGTCACACCTAACGAGCTTGGCAAGCGATGCTGTGACCTGGAGTCTGAAGCTTCTCTCATGAGCCATGTTTACCCTTGTTCGTATTCAATTGACCAACTAACTAACTGCGGTTACTTCCCCTCACACCTTACAGAAAATGCCGATCGCGAATTTGTTGAAAATAAGCAAAACTGACTTTGGCAGAGATGGTGTACTGCGAGCTGCAGGTACGTCTGGCATGGGGTACATAGCTCAGTATTACTGAGGGTATGAATGCAAGTAGTTGCGCGATTTAGTTGTCTGATCTCTGAAAAATACCCTTACAGTAAATTTAGTAATAACGGTTTTGCTTTGGGGCAGAAGTGGTTTGCAACTCGTTCTCCACGTTATTCTAGCTCTACAATCCATTTAAGTATTATGAATATTTCCTTTGATGGAGATTAATCTAAGAGAAGTACCAAAGTACTACTAAGGTGAGCCCAAATCACAAAGCTACCAATTTCGACACAAGTGAGAACGCAGGTGAAAATTGCTGCGAAAAATCTTTTAGAAATGTCCTCGCACGTGCCATTCTTTAGTCGACTGGTCAGGGCTGCTAATTCTACAAATAAGACTGACATTTCTAGCTATCAAGCAAACTCCAACGTCATAACAAGGTCTAGAAATACGAAGTTTGAATTATGTACGAATATTAATGACCACCTGCTGGCCTCACGTCATGATTGGGAGCCAGTCCTCTCTTGGACCACCATACTAAAGAACACGAAGCCGAAGAATTCAGTAACTTCATTCCCTCAGGTCTCAATGTTTACGAGAACGGAGAAGAACGATTATAACTTCAGAATCTGGGCAGGATTCGGAGTAGAACTAGAACGCATGGTAATAAATACCGTTCAAAATTTCACAAGTAGCACAATAAGCCTACGAGAATTTGTCCAGCAGTAGCTTCACCCTTTAGCAAAAAGTCGTTTGAAACCAAAAGAACGCCAGATGTCACTTCGATGAAGCTACACACAACCAAGGCGAACTGTAGCGATCTAATATTCAATAACACCAAGCAATTCAAAGATAAATTTGTACCTATTTGATGCTTGTTCAAGATCATGGAATAGGCCGTAGTACACGGAGTTGGGAGTGGGTGGCCTATGTTGCTCGCAACAAATTTATTTAAGCAGACAGTTCTGGTACCGTAAGCCCCAGACACCAAACGCATGCCTACGTCATCAGGAGACAGTTAGAATTCGGAAGCCATTTTAGACCCTTCCTTGCCTTACTAAAAAAGAACCAAGGCACAGAAATAGGAACGGGACTCTAAGTTTTTTTTTTTATCGCTGCAAATCCTTGTATTTCAATGTCTTTGGTTATTTCAGTAGAGAGTGAGTTGTTCAGGGAGAGCCAAAACTCTAGGGGTCAATTCGGTATCTTTTCATTGATGGTGAGCGGAGTAGATGAGTTTCGGCAAGGGTTTAGGTTTTTGTTGAATTGTTATTCCTAAGTATAAACAAGGTTGTGTCGCTTCACACTTTCTGGTTGAATCATTCAGCTGTTATTGGGAAGGATGTGCCGCTTGACTGCGTCTTGACCTCATCACAACCATGCTGTTTCTATCCATTGTGGACTTTCTGCCCTGTAGTATATGCATGAGGGAATTCATCAGCTCGCATGTGGGCAGGGGAGCTTACCTGACCGACGAATTTTTTTGAGTAGTTCATCAGTCGCGCAGGGCGTAGCCGTGGGGAGAAGAACTGGAAGGAAATACATTTTCACATATTCGCTAGCCCACAAAACGATCGGATGCTTCATAGACCATTGATGGACTATGATCAAGTTAAACAAATATCAGAACATTGGGATTAGCAAACCAGAGGAATAAAGAGCGAAGTCAGTTCTTTAATGATGGCAACATTGTGATACGACAGGGCTTCGGCAAGGCTGCAAAGAAGGATGCCGAATCCTCTCGGGAGCCTACTGTTCAGCAAAAATTTTTCGACATTGTCGCATTAATTGTAATGAAATGTTGCTAGAGTTCCCGAATCGACCTACTCCAGTCATGTTATTAATCTCCCAGGTATCAGTCCAGTGAACATCTTATCAGGAGAAGGGATCATGAAGAAAAGCCTTCCTAACAATCGTATAGGGAGGTGTAGTGGGAAGTGTCGCACTATAACACACATATGGTCACAGGCTTGAGCCCCCGATCGATAGCCGCCTAGGCCACCCAGCCTTACACTACTCCGGGAGTGATTGAATGGTGCCAAACACGTCTGGAAGGATAAGACACTGACTTGTACATCGGCTGGCCATCACAAGTCATGGCTTAAGCCACAAACGCCTTCAATACTCTAACAAAATTTTGATGGCCGTGTAATGCGATGGCGTATTATAAAAACAAAATTGATCAGTGTGAGGAGGCAATGCCTTTAATTTTTCGCAGGAGTAGGCACAGCAAAGCGTGCATCACCACAAAACGCCTTCAACAAAATTATAAAATTTTGACCTGGGCTTCACGGATCGAGTTTTGATTTTTATGGAGTCAAATAAAATCAGTTCCGAAGAAAGCAAGAAAATCTGCCGACTTGGCGAAAAACAAGGGCTGCTGAAGTAGCTAAAAGTGGTTGTACGAGATTACCATGGCCCAAACAGCATAGAATAGATATTCGGGAAAGATTTCAACTGTTACGATTGCGCAAGAGCTGAGTACATCTACCCGTAATAGTCTAAAAGCGCCTTCAACTGTCGCAAAGGATCACAACAAGTTGCTCGAACTTTCCACTTGGGTTCCCTTGTGAATGGTGCAGCCTCTGCAAGACTGAAAACTCGTCCGGATTGGGTTTATCGTTCAGGCGATACAAAACCTGAGCCCCTAGCCGTATCTAGACCGTTTTACGATCTGACAGCGCTGAATATACGAGGGGCCGCAAAGTCATCCTGTTGAGACATTTCTGAAACCAATTTTTTCGTGAACTGTGCCTTTAAGCCAACCTGCTGGCAAAATTACGAAAGAAGCTCTAACGCTNCAACTACTTTGGTGGCAAATTATTATATATTTTTATGAATAATACTAACAAACAAATGGAACTGTTAGCGAACAGGCAGCATAAGGCTCAGGTTTTTTAGTATGCAGCAATTCACTCTGAAGGGAGGTGAATATAATAGAATGAGGAAAGGAGATTCGATTCAGATGGATGACCGAGAAAATCTATCATCTANTGTTGCCAATGTAAACATCGCCGCGACGCCACCTACGGTTAACTGATGTTTACTGTACTATAATGGGAAAGGAACGAGTCGTAGTTACGATCAGAGCAAAAATACCAAATCCTTCATCAGCTTTTCAGTTTGGTAAGTTTCCAGGTTATCCTGTCACACTGAAAAGAATGAAGCTTACATTATGAAAAATAGTAACCTGAACTCTGTTGCGGGCTATTTTGAACCTTTTTAGAAGCAGAAGTTTCAATCCTCATCGATTGCAGTGAATTTCGCCTTCACCTGCCGATGTAACTCAAAAACTCCAAACCCAAACGCTCCAGCACCCAGCGATGCTAATCAGATAGCACAACAACAGATTCAACAACTTCAGGTATAGTTTGTTCTTGAGTTTTACATGGAGAACTACATCTTTTTTTCGGCATAACACTAGCAGAGTAAAGCTTGAACATCTCCCTAGGGCACGCTCGAAGAGGGTCATATTCTGCTTTAACAAGTGTACTAGACCAGAAGCGCCCCCATCACGTACTCAGGAAGCTTTATAGCCAATCATCGCACCACTGCAGTAACATCGTGCCGAAATGAGAAAAGCTTCCCAAGTAGAAAGGAGGCAACTACTTTGGTGGCAAATTATTATATATTTTTATGATTAATCTAACAAACAAATGGAACTGTTAGCGAGAAGGCAGCATAAGGCTCAGGTTTTTTAGTATGCTGCAATTCACTCTGAAGGGAGGTGAATATAATAGAATGAGGAAAGGAGATTCGATTCAGATGGATGACCGAGAAAATCTATCATCTATATGACATCAATCCCTGAACCAAATTAAATATCCCTTTAGAATGTTCAAGAGGTCCTTGTTGTGAAGGATTGACATTAAAGGGGGACAATGGTTACAAGAGGTAACCCAAGGGAATGATATAATGGACTCATTATCACCATGCATCCAATGCAAACAATTTTGATCCTTTTTGCATGAAGCAATAACTGCGGTGATGCGGTGTGGTACTTTGGAATACAGACATATCACGCCGTAATCAGCAAAGCATGAAGTGAGTCTTCTCGATAAAAAGGATTTGAAAGTGTTCCTGGAACTCT
>UZAF01018876.1:0-22148 GCA_900617895.1 Haemonchus placei
CCGGTCAGAGGGTTCGGCGTGCCTTTCCCTTGCGGGATCCCGGTCTCGACTCAAGCCCGTACACTGCGACAAGGTAGAACCCATGTACGGGATATACATATATGCACATATGTATACATATATATATATATACGTTTTCATTGCGTGCTGAAACCATTTGATCTGCTCCAGTTACTGCGCTGATAATGAACTTCTTGTTAAGCTGGTGCAATTTCGCAAACCGTAATATACCCTATGGAAGTGTTGAAGACGAGGTTAGCGTTGAGGAAGACTGGTCAATTGGACAACGGTTTATTTCATTTTGCGCATAAATTGTTCAAAAAAGAAGGACTTGCTTGCTTCTACAAGGTGAGTCACAACGTACAGGTTTGTGCACGTATTAATTATACGTTTTTGCGTTAAAAAAGCCTCTTGTAAAGGTTTGTGGATTGGTTTCACAACTGAAAAGTCAATCACATGAGTGTTCTGACGGTGTTTATATTGCGAGTATCAAAATACGGAATATTGTGTGCTGTGAGGCTGAAGCTAGTGTGCTACAGGGTTTCGACTCCGGGTTGTCTTGAGAAATGGTGGTTCATGAATTGTTTCCTATAAAAATGTCTGATTTTGTGTTAAGGGCTGAGTTGGGGAGGGGTGTATGTCGTTTGGCGCGGCCCTTCGCACCCACCTTGCCATTGGGGCGCATAGACTCGTGATTGCTTCCTTGGCGCCGCCCATTCGACTCGGCTTGTGAGCTGGGCAACTCGTCCAACTGATTCAACCTCCTAACAATGCTAGTCAGCCTACCCATTGCCCATCCAGCTGATACCATCTGTTGCATCCCGATCGATAACGCCGCTATAGTTAGACGCCGAATTGACCTACCTGTGCCCTGTCTACTTCCACCGCTAATTTGGCTATTTTTTCGCCTTTTTTTGCTTCTCGAGATTTTTGAACCCATTTTCTAGTGAATACTGCTAAGTTTCAATGGAGTAGAAGTATCATGGTCGTTGTGAAGCCTGATACTTACCACTTCAAAGTAATTTGCAGTACATGACAAAGTATTAGTAATCGGCTAACTCTTCACTCCTTCTTTGAAACAAATAATATTTTCTGTACACGAAGTTTGACACAGGACTGACAGAGCAGAGCGAATGATATTCAGTGTAAGTCGGTGCTTACGCCTTTTTTTGGAAGTCTCGATCTGTTGCTCTCGTTCTTGAAAGTGAATACCCTAAAGACCTTTGAAAAAAAGACTCAATTGTTGGGCAACCAATGCCTTGGGTGGTGCTCACAATGTTTCTGTGTTGAAGTTGGGAATTCAAAATTATTGGCGGTTGGTTAACTTTTGCCGCAAATGATACCGACCGAAGAAGATCCTTCACTGTCTTACAAACCTTATTGGGTAGCGGTCGTAATCTGATAGCAAGAAATGAACAGAATTCTCCTCTGGTTATCGTAGTGCCTCTAATGGGGCCCCATCGCTGTACTTACCACTCATACAGCAAAGAAATAAGGAACAATTACACCTCATAGTAAACATAATGCTAGCAATGCTATACTATAATCGGGACACTGACAATAAATTTAACATAACAAATGTTGTGAAGAAAGAACGAATGGAAATCATGTCTGAAGTCAACACTGACAACACTTACTACACGATAATCTGCATTTCAATGAAGTTAACGATGGAAATAAATATTGTGATAAACAAATGTGTTTCAAAGAAGAAATATTGAAACACTTACCACACAATCAGTCCGTCGTACATATGTACTGCAAATTACTTTGAAGTGGTAAGTATCAGGCTCCAAAACGACCATGATACTTCCACTCCATTATAACCTAGCAGTATTCACTTGAAATGGGTTAAAAAATTTCGAGAAGCAAAAAAGGGCGAAAAAATAGCCAAATTTGCGTTAGAAATAGACAGGACACAGGTAGATCAATTCGGCGTCTAATTATAGCGGCGTTATCGATCGGGATGTATCAGATGGTATCAGCTGGATGGGCAATGGGTAGGCTGACTAGCATTGTCAGGAGGTTGAATCAGTCGGACGAGTTGCCCAGCTCACAAACCGAGTCGAATGGGCGGCGCCAAGGAGGCAATTATGAGCCTATTTGCCCCAATGGCAAGTTGGGTGCGAAGGGCCGCGCCAAACGACCGCCTCCCGTTGGGGATCTCAAGGTTTATCAGCGTAGGCCTTCCATACTTGATCGAACGTTATTTGCTGAAACGTTCCAGTGGGTGTCGGTACACCTCTGGCGGAGTTCGAGGGCATTTTATCGCTAAGAGTTTATACGCGACTCTCAAAAACAAATAAAGAAACATGATTTCTTGGAAAATTTTGTATGATCATTACTGGCGGCACGTTTTTTTGTTTCACTGAAACAAGAATACAAGAGGATTTCCTGCAATTACTGCAAAGCCTATTGACCATTTTTGCTTTTTTCGAGGTCTGGCAGATATCGTTGTTTGGACATGATTATGTAACGCTTTACATTTCTCCTGTTGATTCTTTTTTGAGTCTCCAGCTATCTTATTAAGTACATGTCTCATAGAGTGAAACTTGTGACTTGGAGTAGAGCCATTATCAACTTCCAGCAAAGAGTTAACTAGTTCTAGTCTGAAGTGATCCAGTCGAATATCCTTTACTGAGTCTTTGTACAACTTCCAAACGTGGACAACAACTGTTTGAACGATCACGTAGGAAAAATCCCCTTGTGCCATTCTATGGTTTTGCGCATGAAAAACATGTATGACGCCCTTTGATTCGACAGATCGCCCTTCATTTTGTTGTAGTTAACCACGACTTATGGTTCCCCTCACTCCTCCATCGAATGGTTACAGTCCTCCTGGTAGCGATTTCCTACTCCTGCTTTACTTTTGCATTTATGCTGTTTCCACTTCACTGAGAGCAAGCAGACAAGCAGTCTATACATACTACACTTGTTGTGTGTCTCTCAGTTTTAGCTTTTGAAAAACGCACTTCGTGGTACGCGCATGCGTGCCAACCAAATCGCGCCAGCCAAAACACTCGTGTACCACGCTGTGAGAAAGTCGAACAAGGCACTGTCGTCAATGATATGAGATACAGCATTTATGCACGTAATTTATACGTCGTTGTTCTATATGTTCATCGATAAACACACGCGAGAAAAATCGCTCTGGAATACATACATGTAAGAAACTAAACATTGATAAAACAACCAGAAAATCGTTGGCGGAAACATGTTGTTCGCGGATTTTGTACCATATCCATGCTGCATCTCTACGGCCACACAGGAATGAGTCTGTTGTTCTGAAACTGGCACGCTATGTGAAAGCTGATCAAACTTTCGATACGGCAGATCTATCGACACTTGATTTGCATTATTGATTAGTCTTAATATAACGAACTATTGGCTGTTGGGGTGTGTACTTGTGACAGAAAGTGCATGTTTCCTACTCTTCTGAACCTGGAAAGTTCAAATTTTACAGGATTATGGGCGGCAGGACCGTACTTCGCTCACGGATGTGGAGGCATGCGCGAAAGTGGGTGTTTTAACGGGACTGCGTAAGTCCTGTTCCCGTGTCCGTAGAGCGTTTAAATTTGGTGGGGGTACAGGAGTCAGTTTGAGGACAGTGATGGTAGGTAACAGGATCGTCCTCTGCCCTGAAGAGACGCGCAAGGGGCGGGGCATGAGCGAAAGGAGCGTAATCTGAGCAAAAATGCGCAGCCATTGAATGGCCAATGTTACTCAAAACGCATGACTAATCCTCAAATTAGCCATGATCACGATAATTTTGAGTAATCCAGATTATGACAAACAAATGGAAGAAGAAATGGAAAATAGTGCGATGAAGGCGAAGAAACTGCGTGCATCGGTGTTTCCAAAGTGAAAAAGGCTTCGAAAAATCGTTAAAAGGGGCGCTGAACGCGAATGAGACCAGAAGAATGAAAAGAGTGGGGCGTTTGGACGAGCTATACAATGTGGGTCATTGCGTGCGTGTGGGTCCTGGTGAGAATAACAGACTACGGTAAGCAAAAATTCATTCACTTATAAGCATAAGTAAAGAAAAACCCTAATAACAGCAAAAATAGCTCACCTTTTTCAGCCATTTGGGTTAGGGAATTAAATAAGGGATCGCGGCAGCAAAAAGAGTAACAGAGGGAAAAAGAATGGGAGAAAAGCATTGCCTCATTACTCGGCGATCAGCTGATTGTGTGTGGGTCTTAGAACGAATAATTGCAATATGTATCGCCTCGACACTCCTCTGACGTGACATCGATCGAGGGGTGGGAAGGCCGCGCAAGCCAGGAACAGGGCTCTCACTATGCCCTAACAGTTGAGTTTGGGACTCGACAGCGTCTTTCCTGTTGCCCTTAGGGGCCACAGGGGGGTATTCCTAGGGGGAGAACTCAGAAACCATTTTTATCGTAAACTGCACCTTTAAGCAGGACACCGCTCACGTCGTGCGGGCCACTCACGATGAGTTGGGGGTGTGTGTGTATTTTGCCGGTAATTCATAAATCCTGATCTCTTGGACCAGAGCATCCGAATTTAGAAGGAATGCAAGCGTTATTCAAACTTGATTACTGTCGTTTTGCCTTGAATAAGTGAGGGTGATAAATAGCTGAAATAAGGCACTCGTTCGACCCATAAATTCACATCCTTTACTTTACAAATAGAGCGCTAAATCGGCTGCACGGCAGCGTTTGCCGTTGTTGTGAACAACTGCGCATTTCCACTGTCCTAACTCCAGACCAACTTCGAGCGCTTGCAACTTTTTTTGTGGAAAACTTATCCAGCAGCTCTATTTCCTATATTATACCCGTTAACAGCATTACCAAGACCTCTTGCCTACCGAGACCATGTTCACTTCAAAATTTTCTTTTCTGGCCTCCAGACTTTGCTGAAGCGTTTTATGAATGTATGAAGATGGTATCACCCACTGTGGGAGCGCTCATATTATCGCAGATGGGTCTATTTAATTTCATTTACTGACCCATTCCTCTCCTTTTATCGTTTTACGCGATGATTAGACTATTATGGAGCCAAATAAGAAGTTCTGCCCTTGATATTGCGTACTCCGGGTACATGTGCCATCTTCTGCGGGCGGAGCTCCGCTGAGCTTGCATGTGCTTTGTATATTTTGCACTATGCGCGAGCAAACTCACACTTATTTCGGCCTTTCGGGTGCTTCTTCAGGTTATACAGAATTGCGCGACATACAGTCAGACACACAGACACGCAGACAGACAGACGGACATGCGCGAGGGCTTTGTATACAGGTTCTATTTATTACAACGTATTTTGATCTCCTACTACGAGAATGACGATGGGATCTACATGCACGTTTTTTACATTTTGTTCAACAAAATGCCACAATCTCAAAATGTACCTCATTAGCAGCGGGAATCCACCATTTCTTCACGCCGTTATTGGGTCTTGCTTCCAAGGAGCCCTAACTGGGTTAGCAAACCCGACAGGTTCTCTTCTCATCAAGAACCATATGGAGAAGTCAAGTGGGCCAAGAGCTGGCTAGCAAAATCACTATACCTCGGTGCTGATAAAGTGGGACAGCTGGCGTCGGCACCACACTCGGACGAGCTCGGTCCTGTGGGCTGGAGTACCATCCTGCTGAAAGAACCACGGGCTGTTACAGGAAGCGGAGTCGGTTTAATGCATCATTATGCCTATAAGTGAGCATTTAAGGTGCATTTCTTTGTCTATTTCCATGCCGGCAGCGATGGAATCACGGGTGTCTCACCAACGCCTGTACTCCCTCCGTGGACATCATTTTGCTGTTCTTGTAATATTTTTCTGTGGGAGATAGCGCTTTCGATTTTCCTATCGAGAACGTGATCGTTTAGATTGTAAATGATTGGCTTCGTAGTGGAGATATTCTCGTCAGAGAAAGCTGTAGAGGATTAGGCAGGGATAATCGATTGGTTAAGAGAGAAGGCTTACGTCCATGCTCAGGAAGGCCACAAGTTCGATCCCTACCCAGGCGACAACCGTGCCTTGCAAAAATCGCAAAAAATGTTCTCAGTGCCAGCGTCCGTGACGAGTCGGCTCACGGAGGAACCCGTCACAAAAATCATGAACAAAGTCTCCAAGTGAATAAGCATGAAGATTATGACGTCACCGGGAAGTGACGGACAGGATCCCCGTCCGAGCTATGTGGACAGTATGCGAGGGCTACCGAGGAAGGAATGACCTTGGCCAAAGAAGTCAGTTCGGTTGGGATTCGGAGCAATTGATTGCCTAGTGGAAAGTCTCGAGAGATTGCTGATCTGATGAACTGCAAGCAAGAACATCGAAGTCCTTTGTTTTCAGGAGACACGCGCGAAAGGAGCAAAGACTAGAGAAATGGAAAGGCCATAGCAGTCGCCGAACCCCTAAATGAGTATGTCTCAGCTGTCAACAAAGTCAGTGGTCGAATCATGACTATGAGGATGGAGACGAAAAAGGGGTGCTGGACATTTATATCGGTGTACTCGCCGCAATCCGGCTGTCCCGAGCTTGAAAAGGACGGGTTCTATACATATGAGCTTCGCCGAGACGATCCGATCAGTTCCGAAAGGAGACTATCTGACTATAGCAGGTGATATGAATGGAACCTTAGCAATCCGAGAAAGAACTGACACTTCGAAAGTAGTGTAAGCGTTGAACACCTACTCCTGTTAGTAGGTAAGGCTGGAACTCTCATAGCCGAGTGTTCTGCTTAGTGCACCCGTTTGTCTTTCGCCTTCAGAGCTGTTGTCAAAGGCGAGTGAAGCAACTCAGCGTTCTCGTCGTTTTTTCGTTCTCCTTTCTTTACAATAAAGGGCAAACTAAGGAGCTCGCCAGCCTCAATTGTCTATTACCATAATAGTGAACACTACAGGGTGGGCCAAAATTATGATTACAGCGGTCGCTGACGCTCATAGCAATTTTTTCCTGAGTTCGTGACAATTCGTTCGCTTTCTTCCATTTTACAGGGTAGATTACATTATTATCTTTTCAATGATACTGAACTTTTTGGTAGATTTCAGAAATAAAGTAGGCATCACAACCTCGTGAATCAATCGTCGCTTTGAATTTTCAAGCACTTTTGGCACGCTGCATCTACAGACGACTTGGCGTAAAAAGGCGGGTCTTGCATTCGACCATGAGACGCCTTCGAGAGTTGGGAATAATTGCAGGTAGGAGTGGTAAACTCAAGGGGCCTGCGGCTATATTTAGGGGAAGTGTTAAGGGAGCAGGGCGAAGGTCTGCGTAGCAGCGAAGTTCATTCTAAGCCCAAAATAGCTAAATGAATGGATATCCCATGAAGTTTTCTGGGTAAAATTGTGAAGCATCATCTACACAACATGGCCTTAATACGATCAGAAAGTGGTCTCCCCAGCGAGTAAAGAGATCAAAAAGGTTGGCTCACAAAAGTTGCTCCGCCGCATCGGAAAAAATTGTCGTACGGAAATTCTGTAACCCGACGAAAAGGTATTCACGGTGAAAAAGGTGCTCAATAAGCAGTGCGACAAGATTCGTATGAAGCTGAAAGAAATGGAAGTGATGCAGCGCTAGGCTCCCTGACTTTTTGCTATGGCCTCTGCGAGCGTCACCGCCGAGGCAGAAGCACCGATTANTGGCTCACAAAAGTTGCTCCGCCGCATCGGAAAAAATTGTCGTACGGAAATTCTGTAACCCGACGAAAAGGTATTCACGGTGAAAAAGGTGCTCAATAAGCAGTGCGACAAGATTCGTATGAAGCTGAAAGAAATGGAAGTGATGCAGCGCTAGGCTCCCTGACTTTTTGCTATGGCCTCTGCGAGCGTCACCGCCGAGGCAGAAGCACCGATTACTTTTGTAAATTCAAGAGTGGAAGTTGATTTGGAGGCCTGTTCGATCTCTTTGTGCGCAATAGGACACTTTGGCGATTCCAACCGGATATATTGCCAGGATGAAGCTCCTGAACACAGATCGTAAATTGTCTAGAAATTTCGTAAAAGGGCATCCCTGACTCCATAACTTTTGATCAATGACCACTCTAGAGCCCTCACCTAAATCCCATGGATGTCTCAGTGTGGTCAGCTTTGAGATGAAGACATCCGTTAGCCCAAACAAGAAATGAAATGATCTCGAAAATGCCTAGCAAAAAGCCCGGATCAGTTCGATGACCTTAGCTGCGTGCCACCGTCAATGGTGTCCATCGTCGTCTCTGGGGTTGTGTGAAAGCGGAAAGCAACACATCCCAGTTCCAGTGTACTATTTTGGTAAGAAATTAGTGATAAACACTTTTGTGAAGTTTGCTTGTTTTATTAGCTTTCTATTCATTTTCAGGGATGTAATGTCTGTGTAATCATAATTTTGGCCCACCCTGTACAGCGTGTTGGGTTTGGATTAATTCGTTGTTTATGCAGATTCTCAAAGAATGTCGCTGATCTCAAAGTTCCTTGCCATAAACAAGGAGTATCGAGGGGGCGGGCAGTTGAATTGGTTTTGTGTAATCGATTGTCGCACGCGGCAGTCTTTTACGAGTTGCTTCGTAAGTGCGGTTCTAGCTTTCTTCATACAGCTGGATCGATATGCAATTGTTATTTTTGTCATGATTCTACTTGTTTTTGTTCCCTATTTTCCTTCTCGCTATTCATTCTGCTTCATTTGTTCGCGCGCGACGCCGAAGCGTCACCATCAGTTTGTCAATTCAAAGTAAGGAGGTTCGGTGAAAGTCTTATTTTTTCCCTTCGCCCTTCGACTCGCATATCTTTTCAAATGCCCATGCCAATTCCTGACGGGAGAGAGCATTCCGAGGAGAATACACACAACGAGCAGGCACGCCAAATCTTTCGTTGGTGGGCACGATATGCAGAGACTGCTTCTCCCCATGATACTCTCAGCGAGATCGCTTCACACGGGCGTACCATTTAGCCATTCCGTCTCAAAGCTAATGACGTTATTTTTTTGTAGACATCACATGCTCCGATTCTAAGGTGATGGCAAATATATCGTTTTATCTAGGCTAGGGGCTAAGAGGATATTTTAGTAGGCAAAGATATCTTGCCCCGAGTGCGGGGGCTACCGAGGAGTGAGCGACCTCGGTCGGGGAAGTTAGTTCGAATTGGGGCTCTGGAAGAGGTAATGCTTACTGGGACTTCTCGAGGTCGTTGACCCAATGAAACGCAAGAAGTCCTACGGCTCCGGGAGGCCCGCTGGAATGGAGCAAAAGCTAGAGAAACCGGAGAGGATGTGAAGCTCTACCATAACGGAGACGACACCAAACGAAATGGTGTGGCCATCGCCCGTTAAAAATTCTGAATAATGGCTGTGAGGATAGGCACGAAAGAGGCACGAAATAGCAGGTGGTCTGAATGGGCTCGTCGGCAGCAGGAGGGGACTGGAAAGAGTACGTGGTGTAGAGGAATAGGAGTTAGAAACAAAGAAGAAGAGAATGTCCGTGACCCTTACTTTGGCCTATGACTAGACAGTCTTCAGCATCATCTTGGAAAGGGATACTTAGAAGGTTACCTACAGTAGTTGGCACAAACAAACGGAAATCTACCATGTGATTGTAAGAAGATTGTCCCTTGAAAATCAAGGTTCTACCTGGCGAATAATTGGCCTGACCGATATAGCCGTCAGGCTCCCAAACAATGCAGTAACAACAACGGGATGGTGGAAGGTGAACCAAGAAGGTCGACCTCAAGCGAGGGATTCTGAAAGTTGGTCTGCCGAACCCTCAAGAATCGGTTCGGCAAATATGGAACAATGCATTGGAGGTATGCAGCATCGTGCAAAAGAAACATTGGGTGAAACGCGAGGTGAGCTCAGATCTTCTACGCTGATGACATCGCAATAATTGCGGAGAGTCAGGAAGAGCTCCTAGGGTTTGGTAATAATTGTGCGGTCACACCTAATTAACTTTGCTCGCATCTAGACTCGAAGTGAACTCAATTAGGTGCGAGGGCTACATGGTGATTATACTGCCTGCACATCGTTACTAACCGAGTCAAAACTTTCGAGTAAAAAGAACAATGACAGTGAAAGAAAAGAAGTTTTCACAGTAAATGTTTCCTATTACATTCAATACATCAAAATAATGCATTCCTGATCAAACGTAGGATGACAAAACCTAAAATTTTTTGAGTAAGAAGAAAACACAAAACAGAATCTAAGTTTTATAAGTAAAAAACTTTGATAGTTTTGTTCGCTACAAAACTGGACATCTTTATGCTAAATTCTTAAGTTAAGACAACGTGCTACTCCTGTGTCAAATAGTTAGCTGCGGTCCGAATAAGGGAAAACTTTTTACAACATGTCACACCTTTCCATATCTTCCAGTAATTTTTCGTTCGTCTGCAGTTGACTCCTCCGCGGAGCTTTGTCTCTTCCTGAATTTCAAGGGGCAGTTCTCAATAACATTTCCATCTTGTCAGTGGAGTGAAGATCCCTTTCCGGTTTCCGAAATACCTTCTTTGTTTAGGCGTATGTGGGCAGCTCGTGCTTCATAATTTAGACCTCTTATAAAATTTGTGAAAAGGTCTAAATAACGAGCCAAAGCGCATCCATTGACCTCTCAATGAAGAGCAGTCCTAGTACTAAACAAGTGCAGAGAACTACATCGCTTCCGTAAAGGTAGTTGAGTAACGCAAATGAGCGTAAATCCCAAAAAAAGTGAACTGAACCGCTTTTTCACCTCCAGGAACTTTAGATAAAAATATATTGAATTTATTTATTATGCATGGAAATAAAACTCTTAAAACCATGGGGTTTCATTTTGAAACTTTCCTTTCGAACACGGCACCTTTTCATAGGAACTGTCAGAACTGTTTTCATAGGAAACTTTTTTACTGTCATCATTCTCTTGAGAATGAGAAGCTCCAACAATTCTCTTGAGAATGAGAAGCTCTAACTCGATTGGTGGTGATGTGCGCGCAGCATAGGAGTCTTCTCACCTGGTTAAGTCCATTCCGCGCCTAGGTGCGAGGAAAGCTGAATTAGGTGTTACCGTACAATTATTCGTACACTCAAGCTCCAAGGCAAGCTGCAGAAATGGCAGAAGTTCTGACGGGGAAACGTGGAGAAGACCAAAATCCTCAGCTCGAGGGACTGCGCATAATATAATTCGAAAGGGTGCAGGACTTCTCATATTTAGAGAGCAACCTGTGCTGACGGAAGTGTGGGCCATGCTGTAAAAGCGCGAATAAACGTGGCATGGATGAAGTGTAGGGAGTCACTCGCTATCCTCTGCGACCGTTGGTGCTTCGAAACTTTCAAGACAAAGTTATATTTGGGAGTTTTGAGACCGGCAATGCTCTACGGCAGCGAGACTATTGGGGCTCACAGATGGCTGTTACCATGGGTAACGGAACTTCCCCCCGATTGCGGCGTTCTCCCTTGCGCACGCGGCAAAAGTCACTGCAACTACCGTACTCACCCCTCCTCCCCGCCAGCCGATAGGGCGCAATATTTTTCGTTGTTTGCCTTTCTTTTTTTATTAGATTTGATCGTTTTTTGCCTGTTTCTTTTTCGTTTTTATGTTTAATAGATTTGATTAATTAGAATGGCTCATCCTATTTTAGCGACGATTAAGATCGCATTGGAATTGAAGGAATAGCGGCCAGCCAATTCAAATAATTAAAGGACTCCCTACCTCACAAATCACACTCCAATCTTCCTTCACAATCCTGCGATACGTGGCGGGCGTGCGTGTGCGACGCCGTTTTCGGGGAGAAGATTCCGAACCTCTGTAACTATGCCATCAGTGTTACATGTGCAATTAACTGAGAAATCAGCACCCGGGCTACTGTAATATCCAGAGAGCTGTGTGACCTTGATGTCACAGCCAAGATGCTGTACCATAGGTACTGATTCTATCATTGCTTTCAATAGGATTTTCAAAACGAGCTAACAATGCTACTGATCTTGCCTGATCTTGTAGGGTGTTTCCAAAGGCATCTCGAACGCGTAGTTGCCATGTAGGGTACGAATCGGCCAGGGCATTGGACGCTTTGTGCCGAGTTCTCACAGTCCCACCTTGTTCTACTACGTACAGTGCGTTGCCAAATGATACAGCCACTTCTGATTTTCCCAAAAGCTCACAGTATACGATGTTTCTGAAAAACTGCCAAAGTAAAAAATGTGTCAAATTTTAATTGCAGTTCGCACATTATCACCAAATTCCAGCTCGAAAGCACACATTTTTTTGGTCAATTTTTCAATAAAGGGTGCTTTTCCAACGTCACCAAATGATACAGCCACTAACAGAATTAACTTGTTTAACAACAAACATACAACAAGGAGAGAAAGTTGCAAAGTCAATAATCCGCTGACCCACCATTCTTTCGAATTCTTTGATAATACGGTGGTATAGGCTCGAATAAAAAGTTATCGGTCAGCTCTTGGACAACTTGGTGCCATGCTTCGAGTATCGCTTTTTTCAACTCCTTGACGCCTCGGAGTTGCTTATTTTGGGGGTAAATCTTCCGCACCATGAAGCCCCATACATTTTCCATTGGATTCAAACCGGAGCTGTTCGCCGGTCAGGGCAGAAGTGCCGAGAGAACCACGCTTGGGTGCTCCTGCTGACGTAAATTGGAGCGTTATCTTGCATAAAAACAAGATTTCGGTGCAGATTCTGACATTAAGAAGGGAGAAGTGCACGGCGCATAACAGTTCGACAAAAGGATGAGCTCATCTCCTCTGATGCAAATCATAAACGGGAAAGCCTACTCGATGAAATTGCGGCCGAAACCATTACTCTCATCCCTTGAAGTTGCGTCCAGAAAACTGATGCCTCTTTTTTCTCAGATCGTGCCAGTGAAATCGGTTCCCGTTTTGACCATCACAACTAAACTTCTTTTCATCGGAAAAACCGACTTGAAAAACAAAAACTATCAAGAGGAGGAAGGTCAAATGTCAGCACATGAAGAACACCTTATTCCACTCGGTTCGCCTGCACCGTCTGGCGAAACCGACCCGATTTCCTCGATGTCTTTTTGTCATGAAGGACACCTTATGCATTTTCCGCTGGAAAATGAACTTTCTGATCACCTTCCAAACAATGCTTTTTGAGAGAGAAACGACCGGATTTCCATACAAGACTTGGTGAAGTTCGGCGCTTCCCTCAAAGTGTGGCGCTTGTCTCTGTCGGAAAGCAGCGAAGGACGACCAGCACTTCTTCTGGTTTATCATAGGCTTCAGAACTTTGACGAAATTATCCCAAAATCGAAAAACTGACATCGACCCAAATCTCGCGCGATTCTGCGATTTGACATTCCCTGCTACTTTTTCGCGAGGATTTGGCTTTATTTGAATTCCGAAAGCAAATTTCTCTTCCCACTGCCTGAAAATGAAGAACATTACATAATCGAAGCAATTTCGTTGCGTTGAACTAAAAAACGACACGAAGACATGAAGTGGCTGTATCATATGGCGACGTTGAAAAAGCACCCTTCACTGAAAAATTGACCAAAAAAAATGTTTGTGTTTTTGAGCTGGAAGTTGTTGATAATGTGCGAATTGCAGTTCAGATTTGACACTTTTTTTACTTTGGCACTTGTTCAGAAAATCAAAACTGTGAGTTTTTGGGGAAATTAGGGGTGGCTGTATCATTTGGCGACGCAGTGTATGCTGCAAATTAATTTTCTGCTTGTTTTCGACTATTACACTCTGCTGGAACTTTGAACCCTTCTGGTAGAGCTTAGACCGTACCTCCTGACATTGTAAATCTGTTAATAATTGCATGTGATGGTTTGCGCAGTGACATTATTGTGAGATAGATTTCTTCTGCGTTTTCTGTGAAGTAGGGTTTTGTTCTTTTTGTAACCGAGTAGACCCATTCGACCTCAAACGAGATTGTAGGGACCCATTAGGAGCGTTGCATAGTTTCGAAAACTTTTTTCGATACCGGTCGGGTAAGAAACAACCGCAGGCAAGTCCGGTGCAGCTGCTGAAGCAACCGAGTGCCCAGGATAATTCCACGCTGTTTTCGATTCTTTTACAGTCTCGTTAATACGTAGAATCCGGCCCTTGTAAACGGTGCATGATCCAACTAGTGGACTCTTATCGACATGGCATCCCGATGCCTTGTAGATATTGTATAAGCTTCTGTTACTTTCACACATTTAAATTCTACGGGGTTTTCAATTACTTCTGCTGTTCCGATTTTTCTGTTTTCGTTGACAATCTCAATGCAAAGATCTTTTTGCAGTTTGTTGAATAGCAGTTCGCAACTGCATTCGTAGTGGCACTTATTTTGTTTGTTGCAAACGAGGTCAACGTTTCGCCTCATGTATCCGTGTTGGCAGGTGTGCGCTAAGGGTACAGCTGCGCTCATAATGCTCACGCAGCGAGGTTTGCTACTTAGAAAGCAGTGCCAGCTCAAACTTTGACCCCTCTACATCAGAAAGGCTACGTATTGGACGCCGTTCACATACAGCGTTGCTTTTAAAATGCGCCCTTTATAGGTTGATAGCTAGGCAAGACAATACAAGTAGGATCACAGCCTGTATGTGGATGAAGTTTGCTGTCGTTCCTATAGCACCCTCTGGCCAACAGTGAGGATTACCTAGCAATGTTTTTGATAGTAGACAGTGACTATCGCAGAACTTAGGTCTATCTTAGAGTACGGCCTCTTCGTTTTCCTCCCGATCACGTAGTTTTGTAAACTTTCTGTCTAAAGGTGATATGGGTAGGTTGTACCTGATTGAACTAGTCTGGTTTGACACGTTTCGACATTTCTCGTCAAAGCATAATCTGAACGGTTCTTCGATGTGTGGAATATTAACATTTCATCGAGCATAGCTGACATTCATTGCCGCGCTTAGTACTGTAGCTGGTGACATTATGGCGAGAAGTGTGATCATGATCATTGGATCATCCATGGATGTCGACGTGTGAGGACCCCGTATTCTCATAATGCCGTATTATGTCACGATCAGCGGTTTTCGATAAACGCTGCAGGCCGTCTGCTAGATTGTTGAAATCCCTTTCACCCGAACATCTTGCGGCGCCGATTGCCCGGTTGTGCTCCAAATTTCCAGAGGAAATAGTATATCTAGCGGTCGATGGATGGTTTGTTGTTAGGCACAAGTTTTTTTTTGATTACCCCGTGAACCCTTCTGTTGATAATATTGGCTCGATTTTTTCATATCTTGGTGTAGGTGTCTTGGCTGTCTGAGTTGATTTTTTTGATTCTCTCTTAGAGACACCAAGTATTCCGTTTCGCAGCATTCCCAGAACTTGCTGTCTATTTTTTTTTTGAGAAAAGAAATGGTTCTGTCGCTTGCTTTTCAGATTGAATGCAGTCTGGATTGCAATCGAGATTTTCTGTGTCAATGTTCTCCTCCTGCCCGAGGGATAGTAAACTTATTTTGGATAACTCGTAAGGGGTTGGGTCACTATTTACCCTTTACTGCCCCACTTTGTCGAGAATGGGCTGGATTTCTATCGAATTTTTTTTCAAGATGATGAAACCGACCAGAAACTGGCCTAGAGGGGTAATTTGACCCGTAGAACACGAATATGCCATCCATTCGTCATGAAAATGTCTAGGGCACTACCTAGGGGCAAGTTTTCAGCAAGATTGGTGACCCAGCTCCACTTGGCGCCGGCGCCTGTGGCNAGCTCTAGGCATCATTATGACGAATGGATGCGATATTCGTGTTCTACATGTAAAGTTACCCCTATAGGCAAGTTTCTAGTCGGTTTCATTTTCTTGAAAAAAATTCGATAGAAATCCAGCCCATTCTCGACAATGTGGGGCAGTAAAGGGTAAATAGTGCCGGGGGTTTGCTTTGTTAGGGGTTTAATGTTTTGCACAGATTCAGTTCGAGTCAATACCGTGCATCTCTATGAGGCCCAACCTTCTGCGACCTATCGATCTATTGAGCGCTTTTTTGACTGGTTTGAACGAACGTTCTCAAACTCTGCCCATCCATGGCGCTCTTGGGGAATTGAATTACCATCTGATTCTCTAGATTGCACAATATGACAGTGAGAAGTTACCGGTTATATAATCTTTTTCGGCGGAGGTGGTCCAGTGGCAAGTGGCGTACACACGGTCGCTTGTCCGAGTCTTTGATCGATGTCCGCTTAGGCCAACCGAGCCTTCCATCCCTCCGGGGACAGACGGTTGATTGGATCCAGACTCGTCTGGGAGGATAAAAGCACTGCCTTGTACATCGTTAGGCCACCGCAAGCCATTGTATAGGCCACATACGCATTCATAACGGAACTACGATTCTGGATATAAGTCGAATGCGGGGGTGCATCCTTCAGACGGAATTGATCAGGGCCAAAAGCCATCCTTTATCCTTAATAGTTTTTTTTGAACATGACTGCGAACTCTTGCTCCCCATGTTTGAAATTAGTGCCGCAATCAGAGCGTATCATTTGGAGACTTCTCATCGTGATATGAACCTCACGAATAAATCTAGGAATGATCCTTTTGAGAGATTTTCAACTACTTCAAGGTGTACTGTTCCAGTAGTGAGGCATATATACAAAAACATATACGTTTTTTCCTGCGTTTTCGATGTGAACGAAGTCGTCGTCCCAGTCGAAGTTTTCGGACGGTTTCGTCGATACTACCCGGCTTTGGGAGATGGTTGCATCAGGGGGCACCCAAAGGTAGTCTCTGGTAGCGCTTGCAGGTAACGCAGCTGCCAATCCATTTTTTATAGGTAGCTGCTGCTCGTGGTATCCAGTAACGTTGTCGGATACCTGCGAAGGTATGATTCTTTCCGCAATGAGCATTGTCAGAATGAGCCTTTCTCGCTTAATCGGGCCAGTTCTGATTGCTCAGAAATGTGTACAGGTGATGTGGTGTCTTAGGGCAACACTACGTTCTGTAACCGGGGCTCATGACGTATAATGCCTTCAGTGTCTCGGATGACCATCCTTTCATGAAATCGCTTTTGTAGCTGTGCAGTTTTCACGTTCTTCCTTCTGAATTCCATCTGAAATTTTGAAATTTGTGGAGGGTATCTACGAACATGTTTCGTATTTTGAGATGATTTTTAAGTGAATGGTGGTGCCTTCGTTTCTGTTCATGACTCCTACCCACTTTTGGACGGTTTCTCCGATGATGGGCAATGTTCTTATTGCCTTGTTAAGTGTGAAAATATTGTAAAAGCGATGTTTTTTCGAGTCTTCTTCTTTTGTCGCTTGGATGTTTGCTGTTGGAGCTAGTTTTGGATGCTCCCGTTTCTCGAAAACATCTTCTGTAGCATTCGTTGGACGCAGAGGTCATATTTCGCCACTCCTTTCTAACGAGGCTTTACCCAGTCATCATTACTAATATGCTGAGCGCTTAGCCCTCTTGTGCTGGCGTCTGCGGGGTTACGACAAGTGATGGTTCGTAAAAATGACACGGATATCCCGATTCCTTGAATTTGGTCTCTGATCATTAGTCACTCTCTTTGATTCGGCACTTCCTTGGATGTTTAAGGCCAGCAAAGTGCTATTTCGCTGTATCTGCGAATATCTATACGATAGATATCTGCTTGATTTGTTCATTCATGGCGCATAATGTGGAGAGACCAAGGCGAGCTGCCACAAGAACTCCAACGAGTTTCAGTCTAGATATTGCTTGACGAATTTTTTTGGGGGTTAATTTGGTCTTGCCACAGATCAGTGATGGTACAATGTTCGTTTGTGACCTTGTAAATAAGCGCAACCCGTTATAGCAGCGTTGCTAGCATCCGCGAATGCCCAGAGGCGCTTTTCGTCATTCGAGATTTCTTCGGACAAGGTGCGAGGGGGTGTACAAACTTGGGTACGACTGAGATAAATTTAGGTACGATTGAGATCACTTTGCGTCAAGGTGCGAAGTGACCTCAATTGTGCCTAAACTCATCTTAATTACGCGCGCCTTTTCGAACGTACAAAACCTCATCTTCATAGTGAGAGTGATTGCAGATTGCAGTAAGAAAGTGAAATTCAATAGAAAATTAGGGTTGTGGGCAGGAGAACTTCCATCATCTGCTGTATCAAGAGTTTTATTACCATACAGAATGGAAGAATTCAGTAAACTCAAAAATGAATTCCGTGTAAGATGCAAAAAATATTCCCTGGTCTTTTTCTTAATTTTCACTCATCTGTGATATCAAACAACATTTACAGAAGCGACATAGTTGTTTGATAATAGATCGTCGCGCCCCTGAGAAGTCATTGAACGCCCTCTGGGTGGTCATTTAGGCCATTTCACACTTCTCACGGAACAGCGCAATTTAGCGCATTGAAGAGAAGTCAGCAGCTACTATATAACCTGGCAGGTAAGTGATTTATATGAAACTGTTGACTATAGAGACAACCTTTCTCAGAACCTTACTATGTCTTCTGAGGACACATTCTAATGCTTCTAAGAATTCATTGGGCATCCTTCGACTTCAACGCAGCTCCAATCCGCACCGCAACTTTTTTACTATGCTAGTTCTAACCTACGCAGGCTCCATCGACGCAGCTCCAACCCGCACCACAACCATTAACTCATCGACATTTCTCAGAATCGAGTTCATCAGCGAGGAGCAAATCGCATCCAAATTGAGTGGTTTTGCATAAAGATTTCCATATTCGCTACGAACAAAATCATCTGAGTTTTTTAATTATTAATATTGAGATACTTTTTATTAGAGAAATTAGGTCTACATTTTACTTAATTTTCTTGTTGAAACTTCTTTTATCTCACATGGCAATAAAACTCTGCAAACCAAAGACGGTGAAAACTTCACCGTTGGAAAACCTAATTTTCTTGAAGTTACACTTTCCCATCACTTTCTTCATTCGCCATCCTCATACCTAAAATGAGGTAATGTATGATTGAGGAAAGGCGCGTAATAAGAAGTACTGGCGCCGATTCAAGAATGAATGATTCGCACTTGTGATCACTGGATTGGCAACCCTCGCAGAGCAGAATATGGAATTATTCAAGAATTCTTTGATGTGGAAAACTTTCTATTTATTGCAAACAATTTGTCAATAAGTATGGTACAACTCTACAAAGCAAGTGAAGCATTGTTGTTTGCCACACCAACTGCACTTCACGGATGCCAAGGAAGAGCAGTTACTGTTTCCTTAGCAAGCGCCAACCACATTTCCCCCGTTGAAAGCGTAATCAGTTGGCGTTGAAAATGCTTCCGGAAGTACGTCAAGGTATTCTGCGGCAGTCCAGGCGTACGCTAGGCATGGGCGAGAAACGAGCGCACAAAACTGCCTAAACGTCTCGCTGACGACCTGCACAAAAATTAATAAGTGGAAGTTCGTCTTTTATTTTTGACACAAAGCTCTTACTTTGGGAACGTTGAATCTGGTGAAGGTGAAGCCAGGAGGATGACGCACCACGTGGTCGTGGAGCCGCCTGATGTACCGCTTGAAGGGTCGGAAAAAGCGGCTAATACAGTGCAGTCGCTTCTGATAGAATAGTCATCAAACGGAGTCCTTGTCTCCAGGGACCTCTGACAACACATTGGTGTGGTCCGCAAACCCAGCCCAGCTGTCGACAAGAAGTACTGTGGGTGGAAGGGCCAACCACACACTCCTTGGCGAAAGCTGGGACCTGCGACTTCGTCATGATGTGAGTTTTTCTGGCCAACACCAGTATGTTTGGTGCCTGCCAATGTCCCATTTGCTAAATGACTCCTTTATTCTCGTGAAGAATAACTAGTAGCTTGCCTTCCAGCCGTTCGTCTGCATATATCACTGGCAAGGCAGTGAACGAATGTGTGGGTGAAGAAACAAACTGCACCGTTCACATGAATTGCTCGGAGCCAATCGGTGCCAACGTTCTGTAATGAAGAGATCATCAACGCGAAACTAGCTCGTGTTTAGACTCACCTTCCCGACGCCAATTCTTTGTTCATCCCCGTCTGACCCGCACTGGCAAAAGCAGATAGAGAAAACTTCTTCATCTCTCTTCTTGCGCTTTTCACGATATCAATTGCCTCCTGCTCTACCTCCTATCTGCAACGTAGGTTCCTTGTGGCCACAAAACGCGTGACTCGCCTTGATCGTAGCCCACAATCTCGAACAAGTTTGGCAATCTATGATTTGCATGCCCTGAAGTCTTCAATGAGCCTGTGCACACGATTCAGGAGAACAGCCATGTGTCGAACTATGGTGTACAACAGCGGGAGTCCGAGAAGGCTCATGTAATTTGGCGCACTTTGTCAACGTGCAAGTTACTTTCCAGCTTGGACATCCAAAAACACATCTTGCTCGGCTGCTTCCATCACTCTTTCTCGAAGAAGAACAGAGAGGCATTTAAAATTAAGCACCCTCTATTCTTCAACCATTTCTAGATTGAAAAATGGGAAGCTAACAGACCTTCGCTCATTCATCAGTTTAATTTTTTTAGCAACTGGCGTTGGGTACCTCTTTTTTCGACTTCACGGAGCAAATTTATATGCCGTGCAGTTCTGTTCCACTTGAACCGGTTCGCCATGGACTCTAAAGAACGGGTACCCTTGTCCGTATCACGGCAATGGGCAATGACGCGGTGAAACTGTCAAGATACAGCAATTCACGTTGAGCTTTTGTTAGACAGCGCTAAAACTGACAGTGTCTCGAGAATCGGCATTGTCATCAAAGGGTCAAGTTATCTTTCGTAGGAGGGTAGGTGATGTCTTTAAACACCGAGTCAAACTTGTGTAAAAGCGGCTTCAACGTCACACATGACATCGATTTTGCTTACCCGCGACGTCAGAAGTATGTCATGGATTTTATTGATGAATGATTCTTATTTTTCGATGACGTCATCCAAAAACAGTTTTCCTCTCCTTTTTGAGGAAGAGTCGAAAACTATTCTCAGAAGAACCTTTTTGCTGGGTTTCCACATTCCTGCATGAGGCATGCAGTAGACGCCAGCTGAGTCGTCGCACTGGAAAGAAAATGTTTCGATGATACTCTCTTTCGTAACTCTTTGGTATATCTTTGTACCAACGGCATTGCTCTGGATTTCTTTGCAGTGCAACTTGCAGTGACTCGATACAGCGCATGGCCATACCGCAATTATTTTCCAACTGGTAAACGTTGTCTTACAGAGGAAATGGCGCGGTAATGAATCCGCCGAATGTTACCTTGTTGAGTATTCTGCTAGGTGTTCTAGCGTTTTTTCGTCTCTCTGACCCTCTTCAGGCATAATTCCAACTAATTTTCATAGTTTCCATAATTTCATAATTGGCATTTCAAATTTGGTGTTTTCCTGAATAGAGGTCATTCCATAAGACACGATAGGACGCGTGCCTCTGTTTGTAAGGCGTCTTCACCGTTAATGTTGAACGGTTTTTGCTAAACGCGGTTTTTGCTATATGCAGAGCAGTGGGAGTTTTCACGGCACGGATTGGACCCCTTACTGGCTTATGAACGGTAGTTTTCTCATCCCACTGAAATATGTAGTTTTTGCCGTTCCCCGCGAACTTCCCAGGGAAACAGGCAGATACTGTTCGTTTTCAAAAAGGCAACATCGATAGAGCTTAGATTAGTGCTCGGGAAACCATTGGTGATAATCGGTTTTGTCTGAATTTTCAGGTTAAGTTCTTCACCGTACACTTGGCTTATCGTCAACTTTACAATGTGGCTTTTGAAGCACTCAATATGGCCTATTCCTGACATTGTGCAAATTTCGGTGGTTTCCTCTTCAACCTTTCCTAACCTTTTCATATGACCAGTCGGGCCGCCAGGCTTACGCCGGGTTTCTCTCCTTCTCATGGTACGTTTATAATTATTGGCAAATCGACCCCTTCTCATTTGGAATAAATGATATTTTTCGGAACATGAAATTCGAGAGAGGACTAATAGGGCATGCAAGATGTATTCAAAATGAGCCAATGTTTATGCCTATGATTAGAAGTCTCACTTTGTTCTTGATCATTTTGAAAATAATGACCCATTGAAGGTTCAGCTGGTAGGCAACCAAAGGCCTGAATGGTACTTACAAATGTTCTCGAGTTATACTGTTATCCAATGTCTTTATCAATAAAGCTTCTTCCTCCACGGATATACCATTGATTGGTAATCACAGATTATTAGCGGTCGGATGAATTTTGCCGAGAATGATATCGAAGCTAAAAGAAACAGTGGTAAACAACGAAGTTGTTGGATTTCATAGGTGGGTGGATCTTGCTTAGGGCCTCTTCCATCGTCAGTGCACCCATTCTCCCTCCTCTACTCCTATGGAGAACCCCCCCCCCTGTGGGCGGAGT
>UZAF01018877.1:0-15533 GCA_900617895.1 Haemonchus placei
ACCCCCTTGAGTTGAGCAAAGTGTACATATGTTCTTATGAAAAAGAGAAATGGGAAATTTTCGCTGCTTTTGAGAGACCTCATTACTACAGCGATTCTTCAACTTTATAACAATACAATTTTTTCATTTTCTATTCCCTGATATCTCTTTTTTTATACTAAAGCCATTGTTAAGACCGTACTCTGGAAGACGTTCCAATTTCTTCCTAGCCTAGGCCAAAGCAGATTGCTTTAGCAGAGTGAAGTATGTCCAACTCCTTGTTCAGGTGGTCTATATGTGTTCGAGTATATGGTCCAAGCATCGCACATTGCCCAACTAGTTCCCTTTGTCGAGTAAAGAGAAGTAACAAGTCGAAGTAAGGTACCAGAGCGTGACCAACTCAGCACGTCTAAGTATGGCAACTTCTGCATCCACGGCCGCTTTTAAAGTCACGCCTGGTTCTGCAGCCGTTGTTTTCAATTGCAATCATTGTTGACTTGCTTACTGCCTGCTGTACTGCCAGACCTTCACCTGCTGAGATTTCTTGTACTTTCATTTATCCTCTGGCAGAGATCAGTGCTCTCTTACCTAGGTGTACTAGACAAGTAGTAGTGTCCTTCCATCAATTTTCTAAAAGTTCATATTTCAGTAAGCTCCTTTTCTGAAAAATATAACATCAAAGGGTTATGGCGAATGAGGTTATACCTGTCTAGAGGTTCTGTGATNGATCAAGGGTCGTCCCCGCTCCCGGTGTACTTCGTACTTTGTCCCGCGTAGGTTGCGGCGGGTCCACACTAGTATTGATAACTTGCTAGTAAGGACATTTTTTCTATCTTCATCACTAATGAAACCCTTTCAGTAATCCACCCTAAAATTTATCCTTAGCTTTTCACTTTGTAATGCCATCAGCCTTAGTAATTTCAATTGATCTTCACATTAATCTCTACTGTTCGCTCTAGCGGTGAATTTTGCGGACGGAACGTTTGAGATCATTCCTCAATCACTCTTTGATTTAGCTGAGAGGCTACTCGTATTCTATTACAGTATGGTGAAATATTTGGGAGGAATCTTGAAATATAGGTTTCTGAAAAAGCAGTACGAAAGAGAAAGATCACCGAAGTCAGGAATGATTGGCTGCAGCGGTTTTTCGAATTTTTGCAATTCATATCATTAGATTCTCGGGAACAGACACGTGTTTTGTTTGGTCTAAGTATTTTGCTTTCTGATCTGAAATTTTGAAGCCTGAATTCTTGTTTTCCGCATGTCGTGGTGAGCACTTTCTTGAATCTCCTCTGAGTAAGTGTAACCTATAAGCTGGCTACCAAAGCGGTTGTTAGGCCAGGTATTAAGGACATGAGAGGAAATGGTTTTGAAGGAACACGTTATCAAGAAGTATGCGCTTGGAAATGAATAGGCAATTAGGAATGTGGAATTCACTGTTCTGTGCCTCAACGAACTATATGATGGCGATGTTTGCAGTTTTGATGGCTGAAGTGATTTAATGTACTTTGTTCCCATTTCAATCCATTCTCCACTCAAAGTCGGTTTCAGTATCGGAAAATTACTTGTACCAGTTTGGAAACCCGTTCAGTAATGCTCGAGACTTTTACGAATGCCCGTTTCTGGGTGGTATTGTCCGTCAAAAAAGGCCGTACCACTTCATCCCTGCTGTAGTCCCTCTCCATTACATTGCGTGTTGGGTCTACCTTTGAGATACCCGTCTTTTCATGCTCTCTATTAAATTTTTTCAATTGTCCTTTCTAATATACAATGTTTTCGAGATCTTAATTGTCATAATTTTTGAAGGCTTCGTTTTTTTTTTCAAAAAATACTCGTTTTGATACTCCGATTAGGGCCATGTTAACATACCTATTATATTTTTTCCATTACGTAATTAGTAGAATTCCATGAGTATTGTGGGTAGACATTTTCCGCCCCTCCAGGGCTGTTGAGGTTCATGTAGACCTGCTTGTCGTGTGCGGCCAAACTTTGTCCTGCTGGAAGGGAATTGAAATGTGGGAGTACAGAGGTGTTCGTGAGAGTCCCTAAAGAAGAAACTGATACTTTCGATTGGTTTTTGAAGGTAGAATTGGTTAATTCTTCAACAGCCATTCGCAGAATATCATCATCAAGGTCTTCCGAAACGGGGTTTATCTTCAAGGCTGCAGTCACAAGAATAGAGTTTTTCGACACTGTCTGCATTGATTGCGCTACAGTGTCCTCTATGCGATCCATTTCTGTCTCTTTCGGTGGCTAATCTTAAAGCTCTTTTGTATTTGTAAAAAATAGTATGCTAATTATGCTCTTTTCTCGAAAATGTTCGGGTCAGTGTGACTGAAAAAGCTGTGGCTCAAATAGGAGAGGGACCCTGTTCTTGGGAGTGTGAGGGATAAAGAGCATGATGCCCGGAATTACACAACGGATTCGAATCCCCTCCGAACCCGAAATTTTGCTCCCAATTTGCCATCCCTGTGAGCTCCCTTTCACCTCTACTTTGATGCTGCTGATGGAAATGTTGAAGTTTCCTATGAAATTTCTATTTAAGGGTTTGCATGCTGCGGGGAAGGGATATGTATTTCCCAAATCCTGCTACAGAGCAGATTCATTGCAGGACCAGCTCCTTTCTTTTACCTTTCTAGAGCCACCTAGGCAGATTACTGATTGGATATCCCGATAGTCAACACCGGCTACCCAATCAATGTTCTGAAGAGTAGTGAGGTTCCAATTACTTTTTCTAATCTTATCAGTGTTGTTACATGACAACTATTCATTGCGGGACTGTTTCAATTTTTTTGTTTTCTCGCTGAATCGGCTTTGGTTCTTGCCTTTGAAAATAGAATTTGAAGTTTCCATTCATCTAATCAAGGCTAGGACTTGGCAGTTGATTTCGTTGCTAAGTTTTACATCTCATACTTCGTTATGTTCATTTCTCAGATAAGCTGACGTATATTCCATAACCGTTCGTAATAATATGAAATGTTTTCTTACAGCAGCTGTTGGGTCAAGGTCACCAGAATGCTGTCGCGTCTCACTCATGGAACCAGACTCGTCGGTGAGCAACTTTGGCCAATGATACCTGCAATTACAAATCGTTAAGAGTTCCATACTGCAGTACATATCGGTGTGCAGAATTTTAGGAGAAATAGCTTCCTTTATGTTCTGTCACGATCAAGTGTTCAGCTTGTTCTAGCTTGATCACAACTAGATTACCTAAAGGAATTTGCAACACTGTAGGTAATAGTAGCTATGGTTATCGATGTGTTTATGGATTACTTGTGTTAATAAGTAATGCTATCCACTACTGCGTACTCTACCTATGCATACTTACAATTTACACAGTAGTGCACTACGCTGCAAATGCTTTAAACTGACCTCTTACCCAAAACCTACTAGAATTTGTTTTGATGAATGTTGTAACATTTCTTTCTCGGAGAAAGGGCAATAGCAGATGTTTTTTTCATGTTACTGATGTCTTCTCATTGGCAAACTCAATTTTAAAGTCACTTTGATTCGTTGCTTTCAGCGCCGCTCGTGCGACGATTTTCGGTCACCATGTCGGTCAGCCAAGGTTCGTTGAATTTCTTATTTTCTAGAAATACACTTTTAAACACTTGCATGAAGATCGAAGAAACAAATAACAACCTTCAAAGTAACCTGCATCTACTCAAAAACACTTCTTGTGAGGAATTTGTCATCTTTTCTTTTTATTGGGCATTAGAACCTCATTTTGAGTCGTATACATTCAAAGCAAATGAAAGGGGGACGAGTGGGTATAGGTAGGACTCGGAATGTACTGTTCGAAGGATAAGGTAAGGAAGTTGCCTCTCGTGTCTTTTCACAAATTACTTTTTTGTATCCAAATCTCTCTTAACCCTTATCACCTCAATATTTCACTCCTTGTGAATAACATTCTGTGGACTCTGAGTCAGGTATAATATGGGTATGAGAAGCAAAATAGTCATTAGAGTCTGTCCCAATATCTACTTTTCGGCATTAATGCCAAGCACCTTTAATTTCCAGGAAGTGTGAAGCTAGAGCATAAAGGCGATGTCGCCGTTATCAAGATGGACATTCCAAACACAAAGGTGTGTCAATGTTTACGTTTGTACTTTGTTTTTTTCATTTTCAAGTGCAATATATGGTTTTTCTAGGAGAACATACTCAATGAGACATTGACCAAGGAGCTCCAGGACGCTTTTGAAAAGGTTTTTGTACTACCTGTACCATTTAATGCATCCATGCAAATCGTATTCCTCTTTGAGTTTTAGGTGGGACGCGATGAATCGGTGAAGTCAATTGTTCTAATGTCCGGCAAACCAAATAGTTTTGTTGCTGGAGCCGATGTTACGATGCTGAAGAAGGCAAAGACTCCTGCAGATGGGACGAACATCTCCAGGTAGCTTTGTTTTGGATAGCTCTTCAGGAAAGGTTCTCGAATTCATGGTAATATGGTTTCAGACAAGGGCAGGAACAATTCGAGAAATTGGAAAAATCAGGAAAACCAATAGTGGCAGCGATAATGGGAAGCTGCATGGGTGGTGGTTTAGAGTTGGCGATGTCATGTCATTACCGTATCGCCGTCAACGACAGCAAAACTCAACTTGCATTACCTGAAGTGAGTAATAACTTTGGTAGTTTTTCGGTGATTCTTGTGACATGATGAGAATAGCTCCTGAAAGTCCTTTGTAGGTAATGTTGGGTCTTCTGCCTGGAGCTGGTGGAACCCAACGACTACCGAGGCTCGTATCAATTCAAAATGCTCTCGATATGATGCTGACAGGAAAACGTGTCAAAGCCGATAAGGTGATTTCTTGGGAGGTCTTTGTTCGTGGAGGCATGCGTTTCGGCTGTGCTTTCAATGCTTTCTTATTTCCTCGCAATGTCACAATATCGTATTTTTGCAGGCAAAGAAGATGGGCTTGGTAGATTCAGTGGTCCAACCTCTTGGTGATGGTCTGGAACCTGCTGCGATAAATACGCACAAGTGAGTCTGAGGAGTTTACGCCCTCGATTAGAATCTATTACGTTTTATTTAGGTATCTAGAAAGAATTGCTGTTGATACGGCTCGTCAAATAGCCGATGGATCACTAAAGGTGAACAGGGAGAAACCTTTGATGGAAAAGGTGATGCATAAGGTATGAATGATTTGTACTACAGTAGGTGGTATTCGCCTCGTGCGGGTTGCTGCTTTGGAGTTATATCGAGCTCTAAGCAGTTGTCATGAACTTATTAGGGATATGAACTATATTGGCACTCGAATTAGATTAAGTTGAAAAATTTGTTTGCTATATCAGAGACGGGGGTCTTATCNTTCCAAGAAGACCATCTACTTTCCAGGCCTTGACGAATTCCTTTGTACTCGATAATGTGGTGATGAAAATGGCGAAAGACAAGGTGAGTTAGAATTCCCGTAATATTTATGAATTTCTCGTTCAAATATTGCTGCTTTATAATGTTGTCTTGAATTTCATGTGCTAAATATAGTCCCTTGATGAGGCGGTGTTCAGGTAATGAAAGAGACGGCAGGAAATTACCCGGCCCCCTTGAGAATTCTTGAGACCGTTCGTAAAGGATTAGTTGAGGGACCAGCTGCAGGATACAGTTATGAGTCTCAGGTAACTATTAGCTCATTCTACTAAATGTATTACTTGTGAAGCTTTTTGAAATGAACTTTTCCGAAAGTCAGCCACAGTAATTCAACCCATTGATAGCTGAATTGCTGTAATTTGTTCGAAAAGTTGCCTTGATGGCAATATTACGTTTTTTCCGTTTGAGGGTTGGGATATAGCGACAGGATATGATGAGCTTTCGGATTCATTTATCTTTTTTAACTAATTGGCATCTAGATAACCAAGGCTTCATTTGCGCACTATTCATGGTGAAGTATTAAATGTTGTGTCATTAACAGTGCTTCGGTGAACTCACTCAAACTTACCAGTCGAAAGCTCTAATTGGACTCTTCAATGGATCTACGGAGTGCAAGAAGAACAAATTTGGTGAAGGCAGACCTGTCAAGTAGGTTTTATATGGTGCTTCTTCAGCTCTAATTTTAGGAGATAGGATGAATATCTGGATATCTGGCAATTGCTTATCTTTTGATCTCAATTTCTGTAAATGATCAGATGTCATTATTGGCTTCTATTTCATGACGTCATAAGATATTTCTTTTCCAACGAGAAATGCAAGTAGCTGACAGTAAGTGTAAAGCCCGTGATTATGAATGCGCGGAAGTTTACGGGGTGGATCTCACGCTTCAAGGCGCTTAGGCACTGATTCCTAGAGTGTAAATCAGTTGCTGACCGCGGAGATCTGCTTCTAATGCTTGCTCTCACACCTCAACGATGAACGTAGTGTACATCAGTAGCATTGGTATAGTTGCAGTACTCTACACATATCATTAACTGGAGGTACAGTGAAGAAGCTCGGATTGCACGTAGTTTAAACGATGTTTTTCGATTTTTTTAGTCGGTGATGGTTTTCCCACATATTAACACTTATTTACCGCCCTCTGAAAGCTGCAAATGTTCCGACTTGGCAGCAAAAAGAGGTGCTTCGTTTTAGGGAAGTGGCGGTTGTTGGAGCAGGCCTTATGGGAGCTGGTATTGCAAATGTAACGATAGACAAAGGACTCAGATGTGTCTTGCTGGACATGAACGAGCAGGTATTTCCATTATACTGCTATTTGCGTTTTATTTTTTATTCCCGCTTTCACAATGGAAGGGTAGTTCATTTGAGTGCTCCAACTAAATGCAATATAATACGCACAGGGTCTTGAGCGTGGTGAAAACCAGATAATCACTCAGTTAAATGGTCAAGTGAAGAGAAAGAAGATTAATAAATTAGATAAGGAAAGGTGAGTTCCATAAATAGTAACCTGGTTGGTATGATTGGCATTAATATATTTGTAGAATGATATCGAACTTGGTAGCATCATGCGATTATTCGGCAATGAAGAACTCGGATATCGTTATTGAAGCTGTATTTGAGGACTTGGCTTTGAAGCACAAAGTGGTCAAACAAATAGAAGGAATAGTTGGTCCTGTGAGTGCTTACAGCTTTTTACTGACCCATGTAAAGATTTCATTCCATTGAACTGAATCATAAATGGAACCTAACCATATTTTTAGAACACAATTATCGCATCAAATACGTCAGCACTTCCCATAAAGGATATTGCAAAGGCGTCTTCTCGGCCTGAAAAGGTAAATTTCATGGTTTACGACAATGTATGGTTTGGTTTTGTAATACGTTATAATACTCGTGTAGTTTTTATGAGATTCCGATCTTTTCAAAAGACCATTTCCCCAAATCTTTTATAAGGGCGAATGGGTGTCGCAAACTGGTGGATGGGTCGTTTGATGGTTTATTAAACCAACTGCAGAGTTCCACATTATTTCTTAACGTTTTGGTCATAATTCCAACAATGTGAGTTTGATGGCACTCTGGGATCACCTTTGAAGCAACTATATTTCCTTAATCCCGGTAGATCTAATCCCCCTAAACTCGTTTATCTATCTTATGGCCAGATGTACATATTTCTTCGAAGGCACTTTATTTGATCACTCTTTCCTCCTCAATCGACTTCAGTTGAACTGATCTCCTTGGGTAATGTCGGAATTTATTTCTCATTGGTGTTCATTTAACTCCCTCTAGATCTTTATCTCCCCTTTTTGTGACCATATGATGATTATCATTCACTTTTTATGCAAATATTTTTCTGTATGAACTGACCTCAAAGCTATTTCTCACAACCTTTCATCCATTTCACTCATTCTGCTCTCTTTACCTTTTGCTTGTGTAGAACAGCGTTGTCATGTCTCAAAAGACCCTATAACGAAATTGCTGGCCACTAAAGTTATATATTTGAGCTATGATAATAGGAAATGTTCCCACAATTTTATATTTATCAACAATGTTTAAGATCATTGGTATGCACTATTTTTCACCCGTAGACAAGATGCAATTGCTGGAGATTATCGTGCATGATGGAACCGCAAAAGAAACCTTAGCCACAGCCGCACAACTAGGTTTGAAGCAGGGCAAGCTGGTGGTTGTTGTGAAGGTAATGGCCTGTTTTATATGTATTGTTTTTCTGTATAATTCTAACAAAAATAGTTAACAGGATTGTCCTGGATTCTTTGTTGTACGTTGCCTTGGTCCAATGATGTCGGAGGTTATTCGCTTGCTGCAAGAGGGCGTTCCACCACCAGAATTGGACAAACTCACAAAACAGTTTGGGTTCCCCGTAGGAGCAGCAACATTGGCCGATGAAGTTAGTGCTTTGGGTTAATTGTAAAGAAACCACGGTGGTTAGTTGAGGTATAATGAGTAGTTAAGGTCGGCTTGGATGTGTCTGCTCACGTAGCACAATTCTTGGGTCAGGCATTGGGACCACGTGTTCGTGGAGGCTCGGCCGATTTGCTGTCTGACATGATCAACGCCGGATTTAAGGGCAGAAAAACGAACAAAGGTTGGTATGATGACATTTGAGCTAGCATCTTTCCGGAGATTACAAGCAAATAGACGATAGCGTTTAACTGAACCGGACGCGCGCGGTTGCGAAGCGCCCGTTGCTGCTAGCCGCATTGACTAGTGAAGCATTCGACTAGTAGTGAGGTGATCATTATGTGTGCTAGAAGAAGTCCTGCGTATCAATTTGAGTTCCAGCAACATTTTTCTGATAGCCGCCGCGCAACCGCACGCACCCCAGCTGTGCATTGTCCACACATTTTCCCATATTGTAATTTATTTTGTTA
The DNA here is from genome assembly GCA_900617895.1 of Haemonchus placei. Taxonomy (NCBI): domain Eukaryota; kingdom Metazoa; phylum Nematoda; class Chromadorea; order Rhabditida; family Trichostrongylidae; genus Haemonchus; species Haemonchus placei. The sequence continues at coordinate 8,737 of UZAF01018877.1, forward strand.
AGTTATTTCGAGGTATCCTGTCACTTTTTCGATATTTTCAGGTATTTATGTTTACCAAGACAAAGGTAAGAAGAAGGTAAATGAAGAGTCGACGAAAATCCTGCAGAAATATCAATTGAAAGCACCGGAGAATTGGTAAATTGCTTTATTTATAATGCTCCAACAAGAAAAAGGATGTTTATTGATTTCAATTCCAGCTCCTCGGTAGAAGACCGACAACTACGTCTAGCGTCACGCTTTGTCAACGAAGCTCTACTCTGCTTAGAAGAAGGAGTCATCGCCAGTCCGGTATCTTTTCTGTTTCTGTAGAGAATTTAGATGTGGTGTAGACATTTGTTATTGCTGCATAGAACGTTTTACTGTTGGCTTGGTTTTAGAGTGATGGTGACATTGCGTCAGTATTCGGCGTTGGTTTCCCACCATTCTGGGGTGGACCATTCCGCTTCGTCGATTTATATGGAGCTCAGAAGTTGGTAACAGCTATGGAGAGGTTTGGCGCCGCCTATTCTGCAGAGCAGGTGAGTATGTTTTTGGTGTTTGTTTCTTTTTTCATTGTGATTTTTTAGCTCAAAAACAGTGTAAGCTTCTCGTCATTACGTTGTCAAAGGAAATCCAAATATATTTTCGGCGACGATCACTACCCAAAGATAACTAGCTTTCAGCGCTGTTAATCTTCGAATTCCCGTAGAGCGCGGCCAAGTGGGAGAGTCTGGCTTGTTGGCTTCAGAAGGGAGAGCATGGGAAAGGTAAAACCACTTTTTCCATGCTTTCCCGTTTGAAGCTCGCGAGCCAGCGCACCGCTGTTGGACGCGCTTTACGGGAAGTTGAGGATTAACAACGCTATAAGGTAAGGCTATCCATAGGTAATGATCGTTGCCAAGAATAGTCAATGTCGTATACATATAGTCGTGCTATACGGATACTTTCATTGCGAGTCATTTGCTTCTTCTCAAGGGTGTAGGAGTTTATCAGTGTTCGTACTTAATGGACTGAACTGTCCCAAAGTGATCAATTGATTTGTTTTCAGTTTGCTCCGTGTCAACTCCTCAAAGATCATGCCAAAACTGGAAAGAAGTTCTACCAATGAACTCACTGCCTGTCAAGTAACTAATTTTTTTGTATGAAAGGATCTGTTAATACGATGATCGTTGTTTTATGCTTCTAAGTTGTACGTTGCCACGTCTTGCGTGAGCTTTCTCCGCGTTTTGTTAGGATAGTTTTATATAATTTATTAACGGTTTTGATTAACACGGTTTTAGCGAACTGATACATGCTCAAATGAAAGGACATCACATATGTTTATAAATAGCTTGCTTATGTACGATAAGGACCTGATATCACTTTGTATGGTCAGCTTGATGACGTGTATGAATATTTATTAGAGTTCGGTGTCTAATTGAATGTTTTCCGCATATTTATCGGTACTGTCGGATTTTGCATTTTTTTTTTGTTGTGCATTTTTGCTTTTGCTTCGATCGCTTCAGACCCCCTACCCTTTGAGTGATTCTGTTGATACGCAGTGATCAGAAAATTCTCTGGGCTTATTGACGTTACATTGCGCCGCCCATGGACTTTTATTTTTCTGGTTAGTACTCTGGGAAATGTGTAGGGTTTTTTTTAAAAAACGCTTATTCGGGGAAATGTGTGAACACTAAGCACCCCTTACCGCAACTTCCCATCTTTTCATTTGTGCAATGCGTCGGGTAAAACTAATGGTATGTTAAGTAGCGAATTCCATGGTTCAGTGACAGAGGAGCTACCGACAGCGGTGGATCCCGTAGATAGCTCGCGAATATTGAACGACCCAGGAAAGAAGGAACCCAAAGAAGCACGCGACAACGCCACCTGACTTCATATGTTCTTAGGCGCTAATCGTGAAGTTCGTCCAGTACAAGGAACTTTCCGGCCAAGCCTTGAAAAAGATTTTGGCTTGTCGCTCGCATGTCGACTGGCAGCGAAGACACTGCATTGACGAAGGTAGTTGAGGCATTTTTCTTGTTAGCTGTAGGACTCCATCCTCTTCTTTGGTCGATGCGTTATAATAAGGCGAGGTAATGCGTCCACGTGTCCGAAATTCGTTGTGGAACAGTATTCGATAGTAAAGTCGTAGTTGTTCACAATCTGTACCCAGCGATGAGGTCGATGGGCCGTGAATACTGGCACTGATTGTGAGAATTAAGTCCGAGGCTAGTATATCGTTGGTGCTTTGGCGATATTTCTCCAAAGGAGTCGATTGTATTTCCGAGATATCGGGGTTGAGCCATAAGGAAATTACACTTGTCCACTCGGACGCGGCACTCATAGTCGAACATCCTCTTGAGCAGAGCTTCCAGATTGGCAACGTGCTCCTCGATGTTGCGGCTTGTGACGATAACGTCGTCAAGGTAAGCAGCGCAGCCTTCGAGTGCACGAATAATAAAATTTATGGTTTATTGGTTGATGCCTCGCGCAGATTTGATGCCTAACGAGAGGCGATTGTAGCGGCGTAATCCTCTGTGCGTATTAACTCCTATGTTATCTGTAGGTAGCAACTGCCCTGACCATGCAGAAAAGCAGTCTGGTCTTTCTTATTCTGTTCATTAGCGAGTCTTCTTATCGATTTTTCCCTGTCTGTCAATAACAAAATGTACGCGCCGGTAAAAGGCCCTTCAATACCAGCCGGCTAACCTCCTTAGGTTGGTGAAAATTATTCTCCTCCATTCCTTGTTCATGGAAGTTCCTCAGTGGACTCGAAACTCTATGGTCACCAATGCAACAATCACACGGTGCGAGAGCTGTTTCCACTCCACCCGTGAGGAAGAAAAAGGTACGACCCCTCCTTTAGTGTAGGATGTGTGAGCTTTTGCCCTGTCGGTGCATCGTTCCGTTGCGTGTCGCAGAAATTCATTAAGGATTGAGAGTGCACCACGTATATGTATGTCATATTTAATCCATTGACTATGGGAGACGGTACATTCGTGCGATTCGAGCTGAGCTCGGCAAATTGCGCGGCGAAGTTGGTGGCCATTCGAGCGGCCCTGGCGCCTATTATTGGGGCACAAACTCGAAGTAGAGTAGATCAGAATGGTCAGCTAATCCTACTAACCTACTTTACTGCGACTCGTGCCCCTGTAGTATTTATATTATTTATCAAGTGTTCTTATATTTTTTTCGTGTTTTCAAGTACCAGCTGAGCTCATGGCCTTCTAGCGAGTTTGAGGCTTTGTGGTCGAGAAATCATACATTTCTAACTACGTTAAAAGAGAAATTAAAAGTTAATGTAAGGACTGTATAAAAGGCGCGGTCGCCAATGGGTAAAATGAATGACTGTAAATAGCGTAGTGTCAATGAGTGAGCAAGGTAATAGTAATCTGTAGCCGCGAGAGCACTGCCGAAGATTTGCCGCGTGCGTGCGCACTACCTTGGGAATTTGGGCTTGAATTAGGCTACCCTGAAAAAATCGGTAAAAGAGGTGATAGAGGTCTTTTGGGTCACTAAAGTTCCCTTCGCAGAGTCTTAGTGAGCTTATTAGCTAGCGGAACTGAGTGATTTTCATTTTTCCTCTGCACTTGCACATCATGAAACTTCCTTTTGGATTCCTCTTTCAATGGTGTATGAGCTGTAACTTGAGCATATCGTGTTGTTGAAGCTAACGCTTCATGAAAATCACAGGCAGAAATGATGGGCAACGTCTAATCTCTAAATGTCGCCGGGCGCGCTCCAACTCAACGGTTGGTAATTAAAGGTGCGATGGCGGGACCTGTGCAGAAGAAACCGTAAAAGTGCTTTGTAGTGCTCAATTCGAACGCAGGTTCGCCCTCGGATGGCCCACCGGCGTGCCCTGAAACCAGCTTTTCATGGGCTGCCATAGGAGCACATTATGCCTCTACGGATTTGCGAATGCAAAATTGTATATGTGTCGTTTAATGTCACCTTTCTCCACTACATACCGAGTATGGGGAGTTGATTTTTGCAAGTCTACCTATTCGCTACGAAATCTAATGAAAAGGGATTGCAATAAAGGCGAGAAAGGGTAAGTAGGGGAAACAGCGACCTTCCGAATCACTGAACGCTAAAACGCAAAGATCGTTCAGCCGACTTACTTGTTCTAACAGGGAAGGTCCTTCAGAGCGTGGGACGCTTTTCCAAAATGGTTTTTTGCATGCTATGGGGGCATGAGCACTGAGTACAGAACTATGGTCCATTTCCGCTGAATGGCCTTCTGAATGCCAAAAAAGAGTGAAAATGGTTATGTCTGGAATGGCTGTTTAAATCCACTAAGCGTCGTTTGTTTCATTCATGGCGTCGACTGTCCGTCCAGTAGAAGGCGCCAGTGGACTGCGCAATGAAGATAACGTGAACGGTAGCCAAAAGAGGGAGCCACATGTTGTAGAGTGCGGGAAGTTTCATAGGTGCTCTCTACGTTTTAGCTGCTGACAGAGTCGGCTGGTGTATAGGATAGCGATGTGGACTTTGAGGATGGACGACTAGGATGGGTTGATGGTTCGTGTCTCCGGGGCTTTGCCGTTTTCGCATTCTATGCTGCCACCTCCAGATTGGCTCCATATGAACTAGTGCCGAAGCATGTGCCTTACTGATTATGGTCGTGACCAGGACCATCCATAACCTCTACAAGTCGTCAGAATTTGATGTGTGGAACACTATCAATGGAGGAGCTTCCAGGCTTCACACTCCCAGGAGTATAAAGGGGTCTTTTCATTTCACACTATCTAAGTTTTGTAAGGGGTGTCAAAACACTATAATATGTTCCTGTTCGATGAGAACTGTCCTCGACCTCGTTCGTCAATGCAAAGATAACAGGATTCCCATAATTATTGTAGCTCCCGATTCCCCCGGGCGTCAACGGGGCGTCAACCGCGGACTTCTGTGGGAAAACGATTCAGATTCTCTTTCAACTCGTCTTCTTGCTGAAGGATCCATGAGCATCGGGCTTGATATAAAAAGCTGTCACCCCTGAAGGAAATCATTCAAGTGCCAGATTACTAGGTTAATGACTAGCTGAAGGGTTTGAAGGATGAAATGAAGGGTCAACTCTGCGTCCTGCTATGAAGGGCTGGCAGGACACGATCAAGAAGGACATTCCTATGTCGAGGTGACTGCAGAAGACACTGATCGTGAGGAGAGATGGAAATGGAGATGACCAACCAGAACAGTGAACCAAACCCTTCAACGGCGCGAAATCAACTCTAGGGTAAGAAACGGTGAAATTATCGAAATTAGATGCGCTTTTCATCAATTTGAAGGAATTCGGTCGAAATAAAACACTAAGCAAACCATTCTTGTCCAAATCATTCAAAAAATTTTATGGACTGTGCAATGTCCATACAATGTCTGAAGACCAGACTACGTGAGGAAGTTGAGGGGGGGGGGGGGGGGGGGGGGNGGGGGGGGGGGGAAAGAGGGAGCTCCTGGGAGTGTGAAGCCTGGATACTCCTTCACTGATAGTGCGCCCCACATCAAATCCTTACGACTTATGGATATGGGCGGTCCTGGTCACGACCATGATCAGTACGGCACTTGCTTTGGCCCTGGTGCAATATGGAGCCAAACTGAGGGTGGCAGCATCAAATGCAAAACGGCAACGGGATCTGAGCCATCAACCCAGCCTAGCCGTCTCAACTCGGAGTCCACACCGCTACCCAGTACAATATCCGTCGCTGCCAGTAGCTCAATCACGGAGAGCACATATGAAACTCCCCCGCACTATTCAACATGTGGCTCCCTTTTTTGGCTACCGTTCACGTTATTTTCAATGCGCAGTCCACTGGCGCCTTCTACTGTGCGGACAGTCGACGCCGTGATTGAAACAAGCGACGCTTAGCTGGTTAAAATGGCAGTTTCCAACAAAATCATTTTCACTCTTTTTTTGGCATTCAGAAGGCCATTTAGCGGAAATGGACCATAGTCCTGTACTCAGTGCTCATGCCCCTATAGCATGCAAAAAACCATTTTCGAAAAGAGCCCAAGTCCTGAGAGAACTTCCTTGTAAAAACAAGTAAGTCGGCTGAACGATCTTTGCGTTTTAGCGTTCAGTGATTCGGAAGGTCGCTGCTTCCCCTACCTACCCTTTCTCGCTTTTATTGCAATCCCTTTTCATTAGATTTCGCAGCGAAGAGGTAGACTTGCACCAATCAACTCCCAATACTTGGAATGTAGTGGAGAAATGTTACATTAAGCGACACATATACATTTTCGCATTCGTACAAACGAAGAGGCGTGATGTGCTCCAATGGCTGTCTATGAAACATGAAATATTCGCGCGCGGGAAACTAATTCAAAAGGCAGCCGGTGGCGAGATCTAACTACGTCCGGTGCGAAGGCGGGGAATGGAAACCGTGACAGTAGCGCTGCAGTGCTTCATTTCTTTTACATTTCCTGAATTAGTTTTTAAAAGACTCTTTTTCGATTTAGAATAATTCCCACATTCCTGTCGAATTACTTTGTCGCTTTTCGTCCCGCGAAGACAGGTAATCGAGGTGTCACCGTCGTACTTGGCTCTCACCGAAAAATGAACTCGATCCTCTTCCACGAGATCCATGATGGCGAAATGAAACAACTGTCTGTTCCACCTGATGATATCGCGTACCTCAACCGACTCGGACAGTTTATCGATATCTTTGAAGGCGTACTATTATCAGAAACTAGCGAGTATTATGGTGAAGAAAGGTTCATTCTTCAAGCAGAATACGATAGAGTGTACGATTTACTGTTTACAAATATTTCAAAATACTGCTATCTCTGAGCTTCATTTAAACTTGTTGTCGTTTTGTGTACTTTTCGAAGCTCTTTGCTCTTCA
>UZAF01018878.1:0-16204 GCA_900617895.1 Haemonchus placei
AGGGGGATTGATGTTAGAGCAAAAATTCAGAATTCATGTCCCCGTTATCCTAGAGCACTCGGCGGTCATGCTCATGGAACGTAATGGATCCCTTCACATTGTCGGCATAGGCGGCAACGTGAAGCTTACTATCTGACTTAATTCAAGAGACAAGGTGTGTAAATGAGGAAAAGCGAGGGTAATATGACCTCCCTCTGTGCACTCATGAGGTAGCGTTTCTAGTCGTAGAAACAATCAAAAAAGCGAACTTTCGTTTTCCAATCTGCTAAGTAAGCTTGGAACCATCGAAACATTCTCCCTCTGACACCGAGGCTTTTAAGCTTTGACAAAAGACTAGGCCTCTGAACAGTGTCAAATGCCTTACTTAAATCAAAGTACACAATGTTTACATTGAGCCCCTGGTTGACAGCTTCAATCCAAATATGGGAGCATTCTATCAACTGGGTACAAGTAGAGGCCGATTTTGCGCAAAACGCGATACGAAAACCTCACAGGGTTGGCGAGCTATGGACAAAACATCGGCCTCTGACGAGACTGCGACCCGTACTTGTTCTATCCGGGTACCGTGCTCTTATCCTTTATACTGCCGAGACCCCGCTTGACCTCGCCTTCTTAATGGCTTATATCTAGCTATAGCTAGATATAAGCCATTAAGCTTATCAGCACTCACACGGACGTGTTGAGCCGCATAACAGCATTGAACCGTTAGGCTAGGTTCCAGTCCCGTCCGAGGCCGAAGTTTCGTCCACAATTCCCCATCCTTGCGAGACATCTTTCTTATTTTTTTGATCGTGACAACTGACTTTTGACTTAAGATCGCACTGACAAGACGAAATTTCATTGAGAATTCATTTTCAGTTTCCAGAAGGAGCCAGAACTTTGCAAAGGGATTACCAGCAGAGGAAAGAGAAAATATACGGAGAAATGGAAATGTGTGATATTCGAGAAGTTTCCTCCTATTTAAACCGCAAGTAATATTTTACATTTACCTAGGTTGTCGATGAAATTCAACAGCAAAAAGCGAGCTGCCAGCAAATACAGGAGTTTTGTATAAAGATGTCCAGATTTGTAACAAACAAAGCTATCGAACTTTTCTACTTATAATTTTGGCTTTACTTACAGTATTCTTATTATCAAGAAGTTGAGCCGTTTTCCCATATCATAGCAACTTTGACCAAAAATGCATTGAACTTATTTACTATGCATGGAAATAAAACCACTCAAAACCATCGGAATTGATATTATAACTTTTCCCTCCCACAAACTCATTTTTTAACACGTTGACGACGAGCCAATTTTTTCGTGTCTGTCCCGTGGGACGACACAGTTTCTGTCTTGGAAATTTGTTATTCCTCGAAAAAATGAGTGATTACATTCAAAAACATTTGAAATCCGCCAACCTTCTAGCAGTATTCAAAGTTCGACCAAGAATTGTGGCTACTCGGGGTGATTTCAAATTTGGCGGTGATAAATTTGAATTAGGGGTATATATGTGAATAGGATCTCTGAAAGTATTATTATCCTTGCGACTATTTTTGCCATCATGAGTGTTCCGGATGTTCAAATGGAAGACTTAACGAAATTTTTGACCACTGGCTGCTCGACAGCGACGATGATGCTGCAGGTGATTTAGACGGCGATGATATGGCTTCTGCGGTTGACCCTGTCTTGTATTTGTATTATTCATCTTGGAATTAATTTAATAGGTGGCCGGTGCTATTTTGGACACTTATAAGCCTAAATTGAAAATCTGCACAAAAAACGGAACAAGCACACACATTTTAATCAAAGAATGCACCGTCGCGCAGCATTGCGCGACATCGTCCCATGAGACAGACTGGCTGTCGCGACATTGTCGTCAACGTGTTAAATAAAAACTCCACCTTTGTAATTGCCATTAGCCTCGTTAGTTGACAGGTTTTGACTCGATTAGTAGCGAGTGCGGGCAGCATAATTACTGAGAAGTTTTCGCACCTAATCAAGGTTACTTCGCGCCTCGGTGCGAGGTGAGCTTGGCTAGGTGCTATCGCACCAATATTCGCACATCCTATCGATTTCAACCCATAGTGGGACCTCATCTTTTGCAAAATCAAATACTATTAGGCGGTTCGCAAAGTATCTACCGAAAATCTTGCAGTAATCTAGATCTTTCTGGAATGTTCTCGACGTGTTGATATAACTGCTGATATAAGAGCAAGAGCAGAGGGGGCGGAGGTGGTGTAGTGGCAAGTGGCGCACTATATCACACGCACGGACAGGGGTTCGAATCCCGGATCGATGCCCGCCTAGGCCAACCAAGCCTTCCATCCCTCCGGGGTCGGTGAATTGGTACCAGACTCGTCTGGGAGGATGAAAGCACTGACTTGTACATCGGCTGGCCACCGCAAGTCATTGTATAGGCCACATACGCACTCATTACGCCACCACGATTCTGAATGGAAGTCGAGTGCGGGGGCGCATCCCTCAGACGGGATTGATTAACGCCAAAAACTTTATCCTTTATCCTTATTTATAAGAACAGAACCAATCTGGAAGAGCATAACGTATCGCTATCTTTTCTCCAGTTATTTACCGCTATAATGACCGAATGGCCTCCTCATGTTCGACAGGCACTTCTTTCGATTTCGAATCCTCTCCATTGCCCGCCACTTGGAATTTTCGTCATGTGTTAGGCCTTGAAGCCCCTTCTATACGTTAGTGTGTACGCCTCGGTAAGCCTCGACGTGGTTCAGCACTGCTATATCATGTGACCTTCGGACTATTACTAAAAGCTATGATTAGAGCCAGTCCACTTCACTCATTCACTATCACTTGAAGAAATTCCCAGAACTCTCAACTTGCGACAACCTACCGTTTTCGTTGAAAAACTAAAATATTGAAGTGATTGAAAAGTGACGACATTAATGGCACCTTCATTGCAATTGAGTACCCTCCTTGGAGATAGCTGCGTTCATTACCAGTGATACCATTGCTCGCGATGATTCGAGACAGATTATAATTCAACTTCGAAGGCAATGATGACGTAACCTTCCATTGAAGACACCTCAGACGATAGCGAAGTGAGAGTTATGTGCTACTGCAAAGATTGACGTTTCGAATAAAATTTTCTGCGCTGTCCCAACACATATCAGAAAACGCATGATGTTTCACTGTTCATATCGGACAGAAAAACCCATAAAATCCTTTCTTTCCTTCAAATTCCTCTTTTGTGCAGAAAGCAGAAACTTTTAAGTGAAAACGAACTAGTGTCATCAGAAATTGTCACAGAAATGACATCTGATGGATGAATCTTATAATCTATCTTATATCTTGACAAGAAAATGGAAGGCTTGAACTGAGAAAGTACAACTTGAATCTGGCAGTTACATTATGTTGTCCTAAAATAAATAGTCTGCAGAGGAAAGAACACAGAATGTTAGGAGTAGGTGTCCCATACGTATGAAGGACTGCTATAACCCATAAACGTTCACAGTATATTACGCTTACAACTGAGTTAAGAGTAGAGGAGCAGGAAGGTGGATGAGCATCCAACAGAACAAAAAGGCTAAATGATCAATTGGGCTCCACTTCACAAATATCAAGTGAATAACGATAACGAAAGGACACAGCCCAGCTTGGTTTTGAAAACAGATGAAAACGGATTCGGTTGAAATGGTTCCAGTTTGTAGAAAGACACAACGTAAGCGATCCTGACTTTGGTAGAAACGTATCTCACAGGACCAGCTCGATGTCAGAACTTCTACATTACCCTCGACAATTCGGGATGTGGGTCGTTAGTTACGACTGAGATTACTTGGCGCCGAGGTGCGAAGTGGCCTCAATCGTAACAAACCTCATCTTAATTACGCGCGTAACTCACCTCATCTTACTTATGAGAGTGATGGCGAATGATGAGAATGATGAGAAAATCAAACTTCAATAAAATTAGTTTTTCAACTTGAACATTATGGCCTTTGGTTTAAAGAGTTTTATTACCATGCAAGATGATAGAAATTTCAACAAAAAATTCCAATAGAATGTGAAGAAGCCTAAATTTTCTAATAAGAAGTATCTTAAAAATAATAATTAAACAACTCGGATGGTCTTTCGCACTGAACGCATCGAAAAACTTCCCCATACTTGATAATGCGCACCTTCTAAAAGTATATGCATACTCTGAACCTGGAATTCTGTAGACTTAAACCCGATTTTTTTGTACTTACTTACCTGCCTTTCCCCCATAAACCGTACTGGTCGGTTCTCGTTGAATTCAACGTTGGGTTTCAAATGGAGCGGGACTTGGCGACCCTACCGGCTCGGCAACAAGTGTATCTTCAGGGGAGGTTGGAGGTAGTAATGGAGAGGGGGAATTGAGGCAGGTTGGGTAGATTAATGCGAAGGCTGCGGTACGGGTTGGAACGGTTGGGTGGGTGCAGAAGTAGAATGATATAATGGTTGTGGTGCGGGTTCGAGCTACATTGGTGGAGGTTGCGTGCATAGTAAAGGTGCGTGCACAGAAGTAGCATAGTAAAAGGGTTGGGGTGCGGATTGGAGCTGCGAAATGTAGTAGAAAGTGTTGTCAGAATACATAGTAAGGTTCTAAGCAAGGCTTCTTTTCTGCAGTCAATAGGTGCATATAAATCTCTTACCCATGAGGTTAAATAGTGGCTGATGAACTCTCTTCAATGCGCTGAACTCAGTCTGAATTATTGTTATATTAAGTGAGAAGTGTGAAATGGCCTAACTAATTAGCCGGCGGGCGACATTAAAACACGAGATGCCCCAATATTGAACAACTACGTCGCTTCTGTAAACGTTGTTTGATATCACAGATAAGTAGAAATTTAAAAAAAGAATGTTTTTTACACCATACACGAACTTCACTTTTATGACCATCGAATTTCTCTATTCTATATGGTAATAAAACTCTTTAAATCAAAGACCATGAAAATTTGACGTTGAAAATCTAGTTTTCTTGAAGTATTGTTTTCTCATCATTCGCCATCACTTTCAAAGTAAGATGAGGTTAGTTACGATTGAGGTCACTTCGCACCTATGCGCGAAGTAATCTCAGTCGTAACAATCGACGTGCACCCGACAATCCGAAGCTTCCACAAGGAAACAAACCTTGTTAGAGGCAAAAACAGGTCGACAACGGATAAAGTTTTGGGAGGCGGACATGCAGTTGAATAAAAACATGTAAGAATCACTGAAATAATTAAGGATCGTCACAGGTATGATGCACTACAAGCCAGCCAGACGAGATGTTCTCGATTCATAAGCAACCGAGACATTCCCAAAAATTTGGAAAAGCAAAGCACTACCAAACGATCTGCGCAAAAGTTTTGCGATTCGCCAATTGAAAAAAAAGAAAAAGAGCGAGCGAAGCGTTACTCCAGAAAAATTACTTGCTTGCACATCATAAAATTGAGAATGGGGATGGCAGGGAGTGAAGAAAAAGAGAGATCAGAGACCTCTCCAGCAGAATTGGATGAGAATCAATAATTAATGAAAGAAAGTGATTAAACGCTAAATATTTAATCAGTCTGAAAAGCAAAACGCTCTGCTAAACACCACATGGCTTCTTTGCCAAAAAGATAAGACTATGAACTCCATACGCTTCTTTGGGCGATTGCACTGCAAAGCGGCTGTAACAAGCAATGAAACTGCTGAACAACAAACACAATTAGAACTTTTCTACCTCTTTACCGAGCGCACGATGACATGCAAGAAAGTAGGCTGCTTTCGAATACTCTGTCATATTTGTGTAAACCGCTGCCAAAGATGTATACGCTCTTGCAACGCCAGCATAGTCCTTCAAACTTCGTGCCAAGGAAAGATGCCGCAGATAGAATCCGGCAGCTAAAATATTTTAGTATGTCAAAAACGCACACCAACAAGCGATCAAGTACAAAGCTACACAGAAATGGAGAAAATGGAAATAACCTATACCCCTTGAGTAATCTGGCTTCAATGATGAGGCACTGGCCAAATAGAAACAACATTGAGCTTCTCGTCCTTTATTATTTTTCTCCACAGCTAGATCCAATGCAGACCTGTGCCAATCACCATTGTATTTCATGGAGAAGCATATGTAGTAATTACAATTTGTTGAAAAGAAGAAAACGCACTGGTAGTAAACGATGGCCTGATCGATTTCCGACAACAGAACGTGTGCATTACCGAGATTTATATAAGCTCTATGCTTAGCATTATGGTCTCCAAATTGAGAGGCAACAGACAAACGCTGAAAACACCAGTTCCGATTTCCAAGTTCCGAGATCGTTGCTGCGATTAAGACTCATCAAAAGAACTCAAAAATGCTAAGGAAACAGAAGTCTCACAAATAGTGACACTCAGTAGAACAACACCTGACAAGGAGCCTGCATACGAATCAAAAAAATAATAAACTGCTGAACTCATAATCATACCTTCGTATGAGAGTCTATGGCTCCTTTGTAGTCGCCAAGTAAATGCAACACATTTCCCATACAGCCGTATATCCGACCAGTGTTAAGATGGTCTTCTAACTTCCTTGAGATACCCGCACTTCGACTGAAATTGGACAGTATTCTAGGATTGGAAACAAAAACAAACTGTGAAGTATACAAGTGAACTAAAGAAATCAATGATTGACCAATAATACTGAAAGGCAAGGTTCAAATCATCATGATAAGAATAGGATGAGCTGGAATTTTGAGACATTTCCGCGTTTGCGTTTGCGTCTTTGTGAGCGAGAACAATGGTGTGCTGAAATGACTTATTTTGAGACGAATACGAAAAAGAATGACGATGTTCGATCTAAAAAAGCAAGTTTCTCACATACAGAGGTATTTTTCCCCGCTAGCTTCGCTCTGGCATGGTAAATGGTACCAAGGTTATAGAGGGCACGAGCCATGCACTTCTGCAAAAATATGTCATCAAGAACTGTTTTTGCTCGTTTCGGAACCAAGTCAAAGAAGGATAAGAAAATCACCTTATCGTTTAGCTGTTCAGCAAGCTCTAGCTGACGTTTCGTGAACACTATTGCATCGAGAAAGGAATTTTGCATTTTTAAAACATTGCCTATATTTCCACAAGCCTTGGCTTCGCCTACATCATCATTCATCAATCTGTAAGCCTTATTAAACAAAGTGAGACAACAGAATTAATAAAAATAAACTAACTTCGCTATCATCATATCATAACAATGATAGGAAAATGCCTTCTGCATATCGTTGGTTGAATAGTAAGCATTTCCCAACTGGCAATATATTGCAGATAAGGTTGAAAGATCATTAGTACCCTGATTGAGTGCATCCAAGAAAAGAGGGATTGCTGAAATTAAAAAACTATGTTGAAATTGTTGGTAATAATTATAATCTTAGGTCATGCAAGTTTTTAGAAGGAAGAATTCATTGTATTAATGGCTCAAAGTTTCGACGCAACAGGTCGAGATGAACCGTTATCCAACAAGCGTCCTGTTCGCTTTTATATTTTCCAACTTCTTCGGAAAACCTAGAACGCATTAAATTCCTTTCTCGCGGGAGTGGTATTTATTATAGATCCAAATCTACTTACTTCGCACCTTCCTCGCACATCCACTCACTCGCTTGTGGGATGACCTCCCTCAATTGGTTGTCTGGTGAGCTCTCTGGCAGTCTCAGTGAACCGATATTGACAAGAAAATGTATAAATTTAAGATCACCACATTACATGAAAACTGTGTAGTTTTATCAGTGACGTATCAAGATGCCTTTTTGCAGTTTTGCTCTATTATTTCTTGCTCTATTATGCTATGCACTATTAAATATGCTTAATTAGTATCCATGTTCGAATCTCAATGAATCTTGGCATGGCTTTGACTTTCACGGGACTCTACTCGGGTGGACACCCAAGGGGTTCTCCAGCACTGCTCGATTCAAGCCCTCTAGGTGTTCTTTCACTCTGGCGCGCAAGTAACGCCCCTTCCCAAGATAAATTTTTTATCCTCACGTAGATTGCATGTGATCAGGTAGACCACTCCTGGTGTGATGCAGTCACTCTCCTGTCCATTAGGGCAGAATTGGGAGTTGGTCAAATTCGATCGCAGCAGCGGTTTCGAACCAGCCGCTGCTTCAGATTTTCAGATGGGACTTCAACCACTCGTACCATGTCCTTTAGGCCACACCTGTGCAGCGCCGCCCTTATTTCAGAGTTCATAGTATCACTGACATATTTCAAATTTATTACATGCTGACACATATGTAACGGAGCAAAACATTAGAAAAAAAATCACAAGGAACCAAAAGAAGAAGAACAGCTATAGGCATGCGAAAAATATAACGTGAATATCAATTCACGAGAAACAAAGAATTGAGTAGCGAGACAAAGATAACGATCTAACAGCTTTTTGAAACCTGTAAGTGAACCCAGCACAGCATTCTCTTGCTGATTTTTGAGAAATCCCACCCAGACCTAAAGGTGAAGAAGTTGCTGCTTATGGAAGAACATGGTCGACGAAGAAGAGTTTTAGGATGAAAAAATTTTTTATTTAATGTTTTCCGCTTGCCTGTTGAGCATCCATTTCCTCTTTCGTTGATCAGACGACAAAACAGTCGTTTATGTAGCGGCAGTACAAAATAGGTCAAAATAGGTAGCTCAACTCCTAGTAACAGAGAATTCTTTTTTTGGCACCTTTTACGGTGCTTCTTTTTTTTTCTTGTTTTCTATGGACTCCGAGACACCTCGTGCTGCACAGATCCTTCAGAAACCACCGTTAAAACAAAGATCGTCTGCCTTTGGCCGCTGGATATCAGTGCTGATCTGCACGAGGCTGTCAAATATCTAACATCCGATAATCATGTTCCTTTGCACAACAAGACTGTCTCAACACATTTGCTCGATAAAAGCTCAGACATGGAGGACCTCCTTCAACGAAATAGAAGTTCGAAAGCTTACATTTGCAAACTCTTGAGAAGGAGAGGGAATTGAGGTTTTGAGACAGTCACTGGGTAAGAATTCTCATTCGTCTACTAGATCTTCCTCAACTGTAGATGATTTCTCATCCAATGTTCAAAGCAATTGTAACATGATATGCTGTTCTGAGCAAGAGCGATTGAGATCGGTGGTGAGCCCTGGGTTAGTTGAATGCACTGATCCAAGTCCGATAATTAGGGTCTCGTTTGACGTTGAACATATTAAGAAGATTCGTCATTTCCTCTCGAATGTTTACCTGCCACTTGTCATAGAATGGGTAAGCCAATTGCTCTTCGTTCCACCTTTTAAAATGGTACTACCTAATTCTTTCTTTCAGTAACAAATTCTCGCTCAGTAAAAGCGTTTTCAGAGATTTTTGTTAAACGCTCTTAACTAAGTCCGAGAGCGTGTCTAAGATTGCTCCCTCTCATGTTGCTAATGTTCCAGTTCCTGTTCATGATAATTCTGCAACTCCACCTTCGGGACAGGTTGTGACTAGTGATTCAATGCATGACCATTCTGCTGATACAAGCCCAGCGATTCAGGTAATCCTAATTCTGTTGTAATGTCAAACCACTAATCGTTCCTCGGCACCCTGGTTATGAGATGCGCTGTATTTTGGCTAAGATCTTTTAGGAAAATATTACTCTTCTAGTTTACCTAGCATCTAGCTTTGACTAAGGGGTAATTGCTATCGTGGAAACTTGGTTGAAGAAGAAAGATAATCTAGAATTTTCATTGGGGAACATTTCACTTCTTTATGATGTCACCAGATGTGACAGAATAAGGAAGAAAGGCGTAGGAGTCGTCGTCGTCAAAAATATTGTCAGTGGATTTGCATCTCAGTGTTGGAAGGCACAGATTCATTTTGCTTCACAGAGCTCCCGAATGTTCGTTTACTCGTACAAAACAGATTTGTCTGTTGACATAAGGCATAAGTGACAAAAATCACCCATAAGAAAGTAGGGGAACTGAAAACTAACACATCATTTGAGTGATTTGTCAATTTCTTGTTCCCCTACTCTTCTTATGGGTGATTTAATCTTTCCTGCTGCGTGTGGCAGACTGTACTTTCCTCTTCTATGACTATCAACCACAACTTTCTACAGCTTATTACTTTTCCTTCTGGACTTCGGCTCTTTCTGGATCTTTTATTTTGAAACTAAATGGGCTTGTCACTCGAGTTGAAGAAGCACCCTCCTTTGAGAACCAGCGATCATTCTGTAGTTTTTAAGGACTATTTTTTTCCTAGTAACTATTGGGCTTATTCAAGTGATTTCAAAAATACTGACGTCATTGTCCTCAATTCTTACTTGAATTCCGTGAGATGGTTTGGGTCTTTCCGTGCTTCCGATTCAGAGAATGAAATGTATGAAACTTTATTTTTATTCTACTCCATTGCTTGGAATTGTTTGTACCTATGAAAAAGTATCCAGTTTCCCTGAAGCGCATGGGCTGCTTCCATAGTCCGCCGGTTGGCCCGCGAGCGCGAGCGGCCAGGGGACTACTCGGCCGACGGTGTCGACCAAGGTTCAGTTGTAAACAAGGGGCAAGCGTCGCCCCCGACCGGGGCGCTCGGAGGCCGGCCGGCGGACTACGAAAGCAGCCATACCAGTTTATTTAGGACGTTTCTACCTTCTCAAAAAACGAGCGTCAAAAGAGAGGGCTTCCAAGCCTAACAGTGAAATCTTTATAAGTATGCCCGTGACAGGTTTGATAAGAAACTTCCCCGGTCCAATTGCTTGGTGGAAAAAGGGTTGTTGATTTACAAAATAGGGCAACTTTGTATAAATATATCAATACAAAGGTCAATTTTAATAAAGGAGCTGGTTTTCCTAGGTCTGATGATGGCTCAATTGTGACTTCTGATCTTTAAAGAACAAATTTACTTGCTGATGTTTTTTCCAATGTCTATGCGCATATTAAGCCAGTTGCAGTCCACTTTTGAATGGCACTTCGTTTCCAGTTGTGGAGTATTGAGTATGATATCGTCAAGATATTTTTGTGACATTTTCCTATGTGGCATAGTTGTTCCTCTGCAACACCGGATGGTATTCCCTTCCAGTTAATTAAAATTATTTCTTCCAGGATTTCTTCCTCTACCAATACCTCTTCAACTTTCTTTTTTTCTCTCTTTTTCAATTACGAATAACTCTTCAATTTGGTCTTTTGTCGTGGTGAGGTCCCTACTAGATGGAAACCTGCGTTAGTTATCCCTTTACCGAAGAAGTCACCTGGGTATGATCCGCACAATTACAGACCTATAAGTATAAACTCTCTTTTTTGTCGAGTGTTCGAAAAATTGTTGAAAAAAAATCGAGCTCCACCCTCGAACTCAATCGTGTTTTACCTAGCTGTCAACATGGATTTATGAAAGGTACGTCTACTGAAACCTTTATGCTAGAATCATAAAATGAATGGACTGCAGCACTGGATACCAAGGAAAGGTTGATGTGGTCTACCTTGATTTTCAGAAGGCCTTTGACAGAGTCTCTCATGAACTCCTGCTTTAAAGCTCTCTCATGTGGGTATCCATCCTCGGGTAGTTTCTGGATCAGAGCCTTTCTTGATAATCGTACCTTCCAAGTGTTACTAAATGACAAACTTTCCTTGTTCCGTGATGCTCATTTTGTGTTCCCAAGGGAGGCGTTTTATCTTCTCTTCTTTTCGTTGTTTATGTGTATGACTTGCCTGCTGTTATTACTAAACAGGGGGTCACCTGTAAGATGTTTGCCGATGGCATCAAATTAAATTTGAAATTAAATCAAATCAAGCTTGCAAAAACTCGAAATGGTGGAAGCTTTTCCTAAATGCAAACTACCTTACATGCTGTCTTTCGCTGGTCTTAGGAATGGTGCCTATTTCTTTCGCCTGAAAACACGAAAGTTCTCCATCTTGGGAAAAATAATCTCCGTTTCGATTACCTTTCGTCAGGAGTCGCCATTGATACGGTTGATCCAGTGAAGGATCTAGGATTCATTGTGGACAATAAACTCTCGTTTGATGAGCATTGTAAACATTGTCAGTAAGGCGGAACGCCGCCTCTTTCTTTCGTTCAAATCTCTGTGCTCTAAGGATTCATAGCTTCTCATTTTGGTTTGAAAAACTTATGTCCATGCTTGGCTATGGTACATGCGTTTTTTCTCCTAGTAAGAAGGCCTTGGTAGTTCGGATCGAGAGTTCAAAACAGTTTCACTAGGAAGGTATTTCTCCGATCATTGGGTTTCACTTACCGCAGCATCCCAAGTGGTATTATAAGGAACACTGTGCTTAAATTAGACTCCCTCGAGCTCAGACGAAGGGAAATTGATTTGTTTCTTCTAATGGTTTTCAAGATTCTCCATGGCTTGGTTGATCTTAAATCTAGAGATTTCTTTAAATAATATCAGTTCTCAACAAGGAGTCAATTCCTCAAAATTTTTCTTCGTCGACCACGTTCTTCTATGAGCAGCAATTTCTTTACCTTTAGGATTTCTCAAAAATTAGCAAAGGGAAATACTGTGCTGGGTTCTCTTACAGGTTTCAGGAAGCTGTTAGATCGCTCTTTGTCTCGCTGATCAATTCTTTGACTCGTAAGTTGGTATTCACCCTATTTTTCGCATGCCTTTGGCTGTTCTTCTTCTTTTGGTTCCTTGTACTTTTTTTCTAATGTTTTGCTGTTACATGTGTGCTGGCATGTAATAAATTTGAAATGTGTTAGGGATGCTATGAGCTCTGAAATGAGGGCGGCGCTGCACAGGTGTGGCCTAAAGGACATGGTACGTGTGGTTGAAGTCCCACCTGAAAATCTGAAGCAACGGCTGGTTCGAAACCGGTGCTACGACCGAATGTCTGACGCCCGGTTGCGTGATCTGCCCTAATGGACAGGAGGGTGACTGCATGGCACCAGACGCGATCTACCTGATCACATGCTATGTGAGGATGAATATATTGGGAGGCTGGACGACCCCTGCGCGTTAGGGTCAAGGAACGTGGGGGGCGCTCGATTCACGCGTGACCCCATTAGAGCTCTTCGCGCTGCAGCATCGCTCCAGTACCCTTCTGTTGAGGTGGACCAAATAAGATTTGCAGTAGTCCACGGCTTCACCATGAATTAGAGCAAACCTCTTTATTATGGCAACGGAGCCCCTTCGAGATTGGGAATTCACTTCATAGGTCGACAATTTAATTGTCAAACGTTCAAAATAAGAATAACTTCAAATATTTCGATCCTAGAAAACGCAGTCCTTATGTAAATGTGCATAGTTGGTCATGTTTTAAATTATATTACTTATAAGTATTTCTCCCACTATGATGGTAGGCATGATGTTATAGCGCGTCTCGTCCGATGACCTCATTAGATTGACGCGTGAATCGCAGCACACCCAAGGAGCATCTGGAGGGCTTAAATTCAGGAAGGATAGAGACCCCCTTCGGTGCCCATCGAGAAGAGTGCCCAGAAAGGTGCGGTTTTCGAAATCACAGTTAGGATTCAGCTGCGAGAATCCTTCACTTAGGCGCGGAGGACATTTGAAGCATTTTTCATCAGCGCCAGGTCCCCAAAATGAATAGGAAGGACGAGTGCCCAGCCGCAGCCAATAAACTCGCGCCTTTTTCTGAACTCTGTTGGTGTGTTTGCCCTCGCTATCACAGCAAAAGGGATAAGGCATGTAATCTAAAGCTACCCCCAAGACCCGATGGGACCGTAGCGGCGGTCGTCCAAACGACAGGTTGTTCCCTGAGGTTGGTTGAATGTGTTTAGGGTTATCATGCTCAACTGGAAACAGGAATCTTTAGGTTTCCAAACTCTGAAGAAGGCGATAACGCCGAAACGCAACTTGATAAGAACCTATTTATCATCTTGGTAACAGGTTTTATAAATAAAAGTCTTATGCTAAATTAGTATGTGATGCTTTTCTCTCTTGCTTGCCCGCCTTTCGCCAACAACGTTTGCGCTTGGGTGTGCTCCAGATTTGAGGTAGCTGTAGCTGCGCCTAGAGTGTCAGGAAACTGAAACCATTAAGAAGGCGAGGGCAAGCGGGGTCTCGGTAGTGTAAGGGATAAGAGCACGGTCCCCGGAAAGGACAAGTACGGGTTCAAGTCCCGTCCGAGACTGGAGTTTTGCCCACAAATCGCCAACCTTGTGAGACTTTCGCTTCGCGCACTGCGGCGTTAAAACAGCAGTTAACAAAACATCAAGTCAAAACAAGTACCATCATGTAAAGCTTACAGCCTATCGGTTCTGTGCTGATATCGGCCGACCGGCTCAACACGTTGTACGTGTGAGTGCTGATAGGCTATGGCATATAAGCCATTAAGAAGGCGAGGGCAAGCGGGGTCTCGGTAGTGTAAGGGATAAGAGCACGGTCCCCGGAAAGGACAAGTACGGGTTCAAGTCCCGTCCGAGACTGGAGTTTTGCCCACAAATCGCCAACCTTGTGAGACTTTCGCTTCGCGCACTGCGGCGTTAAAACAGCAGTTAACAAAACATCAAGTCAAAACAAGTACCATCATGTAAAGCTTACAGCCTATCGGTTCTGTGCTGATATCGGCCGACCGGCTCGACACGTTGTACGTGTGAGTGCTGATAGCCTANGAAGGCGAGGGCAAGCGGGGTCTCGGTAGTGTAAGGGATAAGAGCACGGTCCCCGGAAAGGACAAGTACGGGTTCAAGTCCCGTCCGAGACTGGAGTTTTGCCCACACATCGCCAACCTTGTGAGACTTTCGCTTCGCGCACTGCGGCGTTAAAACAGCAGTTAACAAAACATCAAGTCAAAACAAGTACCATCATGTAAAGCTTACAGCCTATCGGTTCTGTGCTGATATCGGCCGACCGGCTCAACACGTTGTACGTGTGAGTGCTGATAGGCTATGGCATATAAGCCATTAAGAAGGCGAGGGCAAGCGGGGTCTCGGTAGTGTAAGGGATAAGAGCACGGTCCCCGGAAAGGACAAGTACGGGTTCAAGTCCCGTCCGAGACTGGAGTTTTGCCCACAAATCGCCAACCTTGTGAGACTTTCGCTTCGCGCACTGCGGCGTTAAAACAGCAGTTAACAAAACATCAAGTCAAAACAAGTACCATCATGTAAAGCTTACAGCCTATCGGTTCTGTGCTGATATCGGCCGACCGGCTCAACACGTTGTACGTGTGAGTGCTGATAGGCTATGGCATATAAGCCATTAAGAAGGCGAGGGCAAGCGGGGTCTCGGTAGTGTAAGGGATAAGAGCACGGTCCCCGGAAAGGACAAGTACGGGTTCAAGTCCCGTCCGAGACTGGAGTTTTGCCCACAAATCGCCAACCTTGTGAGGAAACTGAGCGTTTGGGTATACAGAGCTCACGGTGCTTTCGGGTTCTGAGGATAAATGGACGGATTTGGAGTTACAGTACTCGAGGAAACAGAAAGGGAATGTGAAAGTTGTAGAAGGAGTGAAGGTGCATAAAATAGCGGTGGTACAGTGTATCCGGTGGACTAGCTCAATACTGGGGCCCGTGCGAGTAAGACGGAGCAACAGGGGCTGCTAACCTTGGTTCAGAGCAGGAAAAAGCGCTGCGATCGAATTCAGAGTAGTTCAAATGAGACAATGCGCTCATCGGATGACAAGCACAGTACGGAGGAGATTTATAGTGCTTTAACCCACATGTTCAAATACCTTCAAGTGACCTCTAAGAAAGGGATACAAGGTATCAGAAAAAAAAAGTATGAAAGGCTCTGTTAACTAGTTCGCTTGCGGCGCCTTGAGAGGATGAATACTTTCGACAATGCAATAAATTCACTTCCCCTCTCCTATGATTTTTTCAATGATTCCTTTAGCTTCCACAGCTTTCTGTGTTGCATTGTTTATGTGTCGCATATTTTTTGTTTTGTTTTATTTTAATTCTCATGCTTTAAATGTGACGAGGTTTCTTATCATACAATCGATATTGCTAACCTGAGCCTGGTGGTGGGGCAGAGCGGTCAGAGCCAAATGGGGCATTGGGCGAGTTCACCCCACAGGCGATGGAGTGGATGTGCGAGGAAGGTGCGAAGTAAGTATACTTGGAACCAAATTGAAGCACCCCTTTCTCGCTGAACTCTTCGAGGTTTGTGCTAATATTTACTCTGAAATTATAGTCAGGGTACTTTTCAACTTTATTTCTATTAGGTTGATGCATAATTATTGCGGATTTTTTCGCGGCTCTTTTTCTCCTGAAAGAATTTGACTTTCGAGTTCGGGTTTTTTCTAGAAATGATCTACTTGATTTCCTCTACAAGAATATACTCGAAAAACCATCCGTATATTCGCGACATTAGGCTTTACTACTTCA